>CAUYUJ010001283.1:0-52500 GCA_963575745.1 Prorocentrum cordatum
CTGACACACGCGACGATGTGGAACGCATGTTCGCCCTGGCAAACGAGGCCAGCCATGAGTACCATCTTACCCGGCTGCGGGACCTGCCGCCCCCACCGCCAGACCACCCAAAAAAGAGGGCCCCTACCATGCACGGGCTCACACCCACGTTCGAGGAGCGACCCGCCGTCCCCCGCGCCTTTCCCACCTACGGAGCTTCCACGATTCACATGAACCGCCTTCGCACGCTCCATCGGCAACTTTGCGAGCTTCGCTTCATCGGACTGCACCATCATATAGACTGCCGTGCTATCCCGCCGCACCTGGCGCAACGCATCGACTGCACGTGGGCCGCGGCCCGCCTTCTCTGCCACAAGCTGCGCCCCACGGCCCTCCTGGCCTTTCCCGATGCCTGGGCCCCCGACGTGCCAGCACCACGCGGAGAGCACCTAGACCGTCTGATCCAAAACCTAGACTCAGAGCTGGCGCGACGTGCAAACCGAGCCGAAGCTGAACGCATCAAGATCTGGGCTGAGGGTGTCCGCGAGCCAAGCGGGCGAAAGGCGGCCATATACGCACGGGCTGCCGACTGCTCGCCCACGGCGTATCTCCGCACGCCTACCACTCCCGACGATGCACAGCTCCACTGCGACACCACCGCCTTCAACCCTGACCAAGCTAGCACGGACGACAGTGACGCCGACACCGACGCCGGCGGCTTCAGCCCCGGCGACGGTAGCTCGCCCGACACGGACAACGACGACGGCCCCATTCGTGGCCCACCACCAGCCCAGGTTCCCGACTCCCTCCCCGCCAACGCTATCGTTGCCAACACCAAAGACATGCTCAAGCTCATGGTCGACACCTGGGAGCCCATCCTGGGCACGTACCGCGCTCGCGCGGGCCATGGCGCCGAAGCTATGCCGACGTGGGCGGACTTCTACGACGAATACCGCCAAGAGCTGCCTACGCCACCACCAGCAGCCCCCTTCCACCTTACCGACGACCAACTCATCCACTTCATTCGCACCCGTTCACCGCGCCGCGCGGGGGGACTCGACGGCTGGACGACCAAGGAGGCAAAGGAGTTACCCGACGACCTCCTTCGCCTCTTCGCCAGCGTCTTACGTGCTATGCAACGCACTGGCACCATCCCCGAGCCCCTCCTGCACGTGCCAAACCCGTGCCTCCGAAAAGGCCGAGGGGAACTCCCGACGGACCAACGACTTCTCTCGGGTCTTTCCGTATGGATGTATGCGTGGGAAGCGCCAGCCTACCGTAGCCTCACGACCTGGCGGCAAGGATGGACCCATGCCACGAGCTTCGGCGCTGTTCCCAAATCCACCATTGGGGATGTCAGCACCTCTCTCGCCCTGCGCATCGAACACGCCAGGACTTTACTCCTCCCCTTAGCTGGAGCTGCCCTTGACCGACAGAAGTGTTTCGACTACCTCATCACGGACATCTGTCTAAACCTTGCGCTGCACGCGGGGTGTCCACAAGACATCGTTACTGTCCGCCGAAATTTCTACAGACACCACAAACGCTACATCCGCATGAACGGAACGTACTCCAGGGACCTGGCCAGGACAAACGGTCACCTCCAGGGCAGCTCGTGGTCCCTGGATGACATCAAGCTGCTCATGTGCGTGTGGACAAAGAGGCAGCACCGATACGTTCCTCGATCACTCAGCACTACCTTCGTCGACGACAGCAACTCCACTACCCACGCCGCTTCTGAGCTGCAGAAATCTCTCGACGAAACCGCCAAGTTTGACCGATTCTCAGGTCAACGCATTCACCCTGGTAAAGTGGCAGGGTGGGCGCTCACCGATGAGCTGCACGCCGCCGTCACCCAGCTCACACTGGCGGATCGCCCCCTCCGAGTGGTCGATTCCTTCAAGCTCGTCGGGAGTTACATCAACGCCGAGGCAGCGCCGGCTCCAGCCGCGCTTAACCTCACTGCCACCGCAGACGCCCGTGTGCGGAGGGCGACTATCCGCCTGCCGCGCATTGGCAAGCTCCCGTCGCCGATGCTTATCAAGGCGCGGCACGCCCGATCCCTGGCTGCCAGCGTCTGCACCACGGGCACCGACATTCAAGCACCATCAGGCCCAGCCAAGACTGCCTACAACCACGCCCTCAAGGCGGCTATACGCCCCAAGGGGAACAAGTGGGTCGAGCTCTGGACTCTCATGGCCGTGTGCGTGCCGGGACACGCCCTTGAGATCGACGCCATCACGCAGCGTGAAGCATTCCTGTGCCTGCGGCGACAGGTTAACCGCGACGCTACACTCTGCTGGCTCGCCAGAGACCTCCAACACCACGTCCAGACCCTGTTTGGTGGAGGACCCGTCGGGCGACTCGTCCAGTCGCTACAGCAGCTCCGATGGACCTGGCCCACATTTGGCATCATGTACGACGACTGGGGCTGCCCGATCAGCTGGCTGAATTTACCCCAAAACGCCTTCCTGCACATGCTGCGGGCCTCACAACGCAAGGCATTTCTGCGGAGGATCAAGCCACGGCGACACGACCTTGGCTACCTCGCCTCTGTCAGACAGGGCCTTGACCTCTTCGCCAGCACGTGGCTCGCGCGAACTAAAGGAGCAGACAAATGCACTGCCTGGCAGCTGGCGCTCCTCCTGAACTACCTGTCGGGCGGGGGCCACACCCAACAGCGACGATCCCGATCCAACACGTCGGCAGACCCCAGCCCCATGTGCCGCTACTGCGACGAGGAAGAGGAAACTCAGGAGCACACTGTCCGCGACTGTAAGTGCTGGGCCCGAGAAAGAGTTCCTCTTACCACCCTCATCAGTGACGACCAGTGGGCCCGTCTGCCGCCGCACACAAGACACTGCGGGCTCTTCGACGAAGACCCAGCCCTCCTCGACCTGCAGGCCGACCTCGCGAGAGACCCGCTGCCACAGCCCATCCCGCGGCCCCCCCCTGAGGGTGATCCTGCGGCTTCAGCCCAGGACACCTACACCACCTACCTTGACAACGACACTGGATGGACATGGGTCTATGCTGCCACGGACGGTGCGTGCACCAACCAAGCCATCCCATTGCTAGCACGAGCGGGCTACGGCGTCTACTATGGCATCGACCACCGCATGAACTACAGTGCACGCGTTCACGGCCTAACGCAGAACGCCCAGGTTGCGGAGACCCTCGCCATTGTCCACCTTAAGGCATGTGCCGAACGGCCCGTGCACGTTTTTCGTGGACAACCAGGCGGTGGTCGATGGGTTCCAAAGCATCATCGACGGACATCCAGCGCCGCAGGGCACGCACGCGGAGCTCTGGGAAAAGATCCACCGATGTGTTATGGCCAAGCCCAACATGTTTCGCGTCGAAAAAAATCGCCAGCCACCTGGGAGACCTGGGCATCGACCTTGGGCTCATCGGGCCCATCGCGGAGGAGTTCAACCGTCAGGCCGACGCCCTTTGCCACAGCGGCGGCACGCGCGCACAACCTCCCCGACGACATTGTTGAAGCTGCCAAAACACGACATCGCCAAGCGACCGTGCTTCATGGGGTCGCTGTCGCTATCTACGAGCGCAGACACCGTACTCTGCCGCTCCCACACCGCAGGGCTGGGTTTACAGCAGCGGAACTCAGCAAAATGGAACCAAACCCCCTGCTGTCGGACCAGGCACCACCCGCGGCTGGACCATACATCCCGCAGAACCCGGATGAGCTCTGGGCCGAGGCCCAACGGGCGATGCTCGACGAACAGGAGGACGACCCGTTCGGCTTCGGCGGGGGATTAGACTTCTTGGACGACGGCCCAGCCAGCGCCATTCCTGCCCCGTCGGGCAGCCTTTCGACGCCCACCTCGACTCCGCCACCGAGAGCGACATCGCACCCACATGATGACGTCGCTCACCGTCAAGACGCCGACGAGGACCTTTATGATCCCCTCGGATTGAGTGGCAGCATAGACGACGCCCCGCCGACACCCCACGCTGCCGACGATGCCGCTCTATCGAGACGCCACCCGACCACGCGGCCGACCTCCGAGCCCTCGCACGGCATCATGATTGGTCCCCCCGCGCCACACACCCCGTCCCCCCACCAGCGCCAGCCCGCGGGGGCGGCTCCAGTCCCCCCGCAGGGCACCGAGCCAATCAGGCCGTCGCACCCCGTCCACGCTTTTACTGTTGCTGGGTGCGAGGCTGCGGCTCCTCCGTCCCCACGGGGCGTGGCCCTAGCGGCTTCAGCCCTGGGACCGCGTGGTACCCTCCAGTCGCCTCTCAAGGGCGACGGCCGCCAGCACACGGATCGCCGCACCGCGCTGGTCCACCACCTGGCCAGGCGCACCGATGACCCCGTCCCTGCCACGAGGCCCGCGGCCGCAGGCACAGAGCAGCCGCCCCTCACCGACCGCGAAACCGAGCTGTCCCAGTCTATGGCCGCTCTTCAGCAGAGGTGTGCTGCTCTCGCCGCCGACCTTGCCGCTGCTCAAGCCCGTCAAGGCCCTCTGCTCCAGCGCCTCCACCGCGCCGGGCGTGCCTTCGCCGAGCTGCTTACACCCTCGCCCGATGGTGCTGCGCCGTCACTCACCCTCCATGCTATGCTGTCATCGCTCCGCGGCGCTCCGCCTGGAGCCCCGCGCTAATCTCCGCCATTCTGCCTGCCCGTGTGTACGCGTGGCCCCGCGTCCACGGTGTCAGGGCGTGGGGGCGGGGGGTGCCCCGTCCCTGCGCGCCGCGTTGCGGCCAAGCGCCCAACTGGCGGTCTGCCAAGCCGCCTAGCCACGTGTCAGCACGTCGCATTTCTTGTTGGGGCCTTCTTCGCCACGCGGTCTGACACGTGAGATCTTCACCGTCTGTCCGCCGTCTGTAGCGTCTGTCGCATTGCGCCGGGGGGGGGGGTTGTTGCCCGCCCTCGTATCTCAAGGCTGCACCGCCGCAAATAGTGTTTGGCGAGTTGTCGCACCGCAGTGCGCCTCGCGGACGGACCCTGGTCCGCCTACTTGTCCGGTCTCTCTCTCACTCTCTCTCTCTCTCTCTCTCTTCTCTCTTCTCTCTTTCTCTCGCCTGTCTCCTCTCTCAACTCCCCCTCTCTCTCTCTCTCCGCTCTCTCTGTCTCTCTCTCTCTCTCTCTCTCTCTCTCTCTCCTCTCCCTCTCTCTCGCTTCCTCTCTCTCTCTCTCTCTCTCTCTCGGCACGGGCTCGTGAGATCAGCCAGGGTGGCTCCCCCTTGGGGCTCCCAAGTGATGCCCCTGGCAGCGTTTTGTGACCATGAGGCTCTCAAGAGATACATGTTGGGGAGGCCAAACGGCAATTCTAGCTGAGGCGTCCCACCAAAATCGGCGCGAACGGGCTCGTGAGATCAGCCAGGGTGGCTCCCCCTTGGGGCTCCCAAATGATGCCCCTGGCAGCGTTTTGCGACCATGAGGCTCTCAAGAGATACATGTTGGGGACGCCAAACGGCAATTCTAGCTGAGGCGTCCCACCAAAATCGGCGCGAACGGCCTCGTGAGATCAGCCAGGGTGGCTCCCCCTTGGGGCTCCCAAATGATGCCCCTGGCAGCGTTTTGCGACCATGAGGCTCTCAAGAGATACATGTTGGGGGCGCCAAACGGCAATTCTAGCTGAGACGTCCCACCAAAATCGGCGCGAACGGGCTCGTGAGATCAGCCAGGGTGGCTCCCCCTTGGGGCTCCCAAATGATGCCCCTGGCAGCGTTTTGCGACCATGAGGCTCTCAAGAGATACATGTTGGGGGCGCCAAACGGCAATTCTAGCTGAGACGTCCCACCAAAATCGGCGCGAACGGGCTCGTGAGAACAGCCAGGGTGGCTCCCCCCTGGGGCTCCCAAATGATGCCCCTGGCAGCGTTTTGTGACCATGAGGCTCTCAAGAGATACATGTTGGGGGCGCCAAACGGCAATTCTAGCTGAGACGTCCCACCAAAATCGTCGCGAACGGGCTCGTGAGATCAGCCAGGGTGGCTCCCCCTTGGGGCTCCCAAATGATGCCCCTGGCAGCGTTTTGTGATCATGAGAGAGTGTGAGTGTGAGCTTAACTTATCTTATCTTATCTTGAAATCTCTTATTATCATATCTTGTGCTATCTTATCTTATCTTGTAGTATCTTATCTTGTCTTGTCTTCTGGTGATTATCATTGGGAGGAGGGAGGCGCGAGCGGGAGGAAGGAGTCCGCGCGTGGGAGGCGTCAGAGTAATAACAAGAACCCCAATCCTTAGGATATGGGGAAAAATCTGCGAGATCCCGCGGCTCTGGAGGATGTCTCGGGCGTCACGGCCTTCTCAGAGCGTTCCGGCACGCTCTGAGAGCGTTCCGGCACTTTCTGGAACGGATTTGTCCTCGTCCTCGCCCTGCCCGAGGTACACTGCCGACCCCAGAAGACCGCGCGAATCTCCGAAAAGGGATGCTGGTATTTGGAACCTTTCTGGCGGCGCGCAAAAGAGGGTAGTGTGAGGGGGGAAGGCTTCTTCGAAAGAGCCGGCTGCTGAAAGGCGCCGGCCTTGCATCTGTGTAATTAGAAATATACGGAAATGTGTATATATATATGATATGTGTATATATAATATGTATATATACATATATATATATATATATACCGCCCGCACATTCTAAGAGGCAGCCACCTGCTAAGAAGCCTTCTCCCCTCCTCCCTACCCCCCTCTGCGCGCGGCCAAACATTGCTGCCGCGAAACGAAGAGTCCTTTGGAAGCCGTAGGAATCCTTTGGAATCCCCAGGAATCCTGTGGACTCCCTAGGAACCCGCTGGAATCCCTGGGAATCCTTTGGAATCCCCAATAACCCTTTGGAACCCATCGGAGTCCTCAGGGATCTCTAGGAACCCTCAGGAATCTTTAGGCACCCTTTGGAATCCCTGGAAATCCTTTGGGACCCCTAGAAATCCTTTAGAATCCCTTTGGAATATTTCGAGATTCTTCGAAATCCTTGGAAATCCTTTGGAATCCCCTGTTCCCATGCCCGAGGTGGTGTTGCGCGACGCTCCCGCTGGCACGCGTGCGCGGCCCCGCCCGCTGGCACGCGAGCGCGGCGCCGCTGGTGCGCGAGCGCGGCGCAAGCCCCCCGCACGGGACGCAGCGATGCGCTGCAATGCTTGGCCCGCGCAGCGCCACCACCGACCCAGCGTATAATGGCCGATACCGTCCGTCTTCAATTACGTTTCTATTTCAACTTTCCCTCCCCCGCGACAACGACACCACTTCCCGCACCCCCTTCTACCTTATTTTCCCTACAGCACACAGTCTCCTCCCTTCTCCTCCTCCCGACTTTACCTCTGCCTCCTCCTCCTCCTCCTCCTCCTCATCCTCCTCCTCCTCCTCCTCCGTGGTCCCCTCCTCCTCGGCGGCGGGGCTGCAGAGAGAAAGGCAAGGCGGGCGGGGAGAAGGGCCCACCACCGCTCCCAGAACTCCGCGCGGACCTCCGCAGAAGGGATGCGGATACTCTGAGATCAGTAACACAGCCAGGGGACCGGAGGTCCGAAGAGCGATGAGCTTGAGGAGGCAACCACACGTGAGCCGTACCACTGCAGGCCTGATGGACCCCAGAACTCCGCGCGGACATCCGCGAAGGGATGCGGATACTCTGAGATAAGTAACACAGCCAAGGGACCCGAGGTCCGAAGAGCGATGAGCCGCACCACTGCAGGCCTGATGTTTAAAAAAACCAGGTGAAGTTCAGAATGTGTGTGAAGGAGGTCTGGAGCCAAGTGAACCCCAGCGGGGGTGTGCGACACCCAGGGTTCCGTCGGTGGCCCTGCAGGAACTCACGTGATGTATGTTTTTGTGGGCTCTTCTTGAGGCCCTCTTAGCGCCTCATTCGGGCGCCCTCGGGGCTTCGGAAAAGCTTCAAGAGTGCCCCAACAGAGAGCCCTCAGTAAAGCCTATCGAGGGACACATCATTTGTGGAAGGTTCCGTCGGAGCCTGCTTTGGACGTCTCTCGGGGCCCTTTTTGCGGCTGGCGTTGGAACGATTGCGTGCAACATCGATCTCCGAAAGGCACGCTATCTCTGTAAGGCGATCCCCCCCGCGAGAGCCTCTTCCGTGCACGCTGTCCCCCTCCCAGGGCTTCTGAGGTGCACGCTATTTCCAAGGTGGGGGATAGCAGGTATTGAGCGGACTGGCGACGCCCCATCGCACGCTATCTTTCCAACGCCAACCGTAAACCTCATCCCGGACACGCATAAGCCACGAGGAGCCACGAGGGGCCACGGACGGCTCACGAGTCACTGGACCAAAAGCTGAGCCTCGCCACGCCCCCCTCACGCGTGGCACTCACTGCTTGGGCGAGCACTGCCCAGAGAGGCTCACCGGGGCACTTTCTTTTTGAGGGAGGTGGCGGGGGAGGAGGAGGAGGGAGGAGGAGGGAGGAGGAGGAGGAGGAGGAGGGAGGAGGAGGAGGATGACGGAGGAGGTGGCAGGAGGGAGGAGGAGGAGGTGGAGGAGAAGTGGAGGAGGAGGAGGAAAAGGGAAGAGGAAAGGATGAGGAGGAGGAGGAGCAGGAGAAGGAGGTAATGAGGAGGAGGAGCAGGAGGCAGGAGCAGGAGGAGAAGGAGGAGGAGGAGGAGGAGGAGGGAGGCGAGGAGGAGGAGGAGGAGGAGGAGGAGGAGGAGGAGGAAGGCCGTGGGCGCAGGTGGTGCATCCGTTGCCCCTGGCTGCTCCGCAGCGCCGGCCCTGGGCCGTGCAGGGCTCCTGCTTCGGCAGCACGCACTGACCGGCGTGCAGGTCCGCGTGCCCCGGGCACTCGTCGGCGCACCCGCCGGAGAAGTGGTCGAAGACGTTGTGTTCCGAGAGGCACTCGTAGACCTGGCCCCCCCCCTCCCCTCGACCCTGACCCCCTCGGGCACTGAAAAGCCACGACGGGAGGCTTTCCCGTAACTACATGGTTTCGGCCTCTGGAGGCCCTCACCGGGCCTCGGGACCGTCAAAGAACGACTCGGGACGAGAAACCCGCCCCGAGGAATGGGTCGAGACCTCCCAGGGTCGACGCCATGTAAAGGTCATGACGTCGGGTGTCTGGGGGCCATGCGCCGCCACGGGCACCACCCCCTGCCGAGCCGCGGCCGCGCGCGAGCGGCCTCCGCGTGCCCCGGCCCCCGCGTGCGAGACGGGCAGAGGGGGGTCCGGCAGCCAAGAGGTGCCGGTACCGCCATTCTGGGCCAGAGAGGGAGGAGGAGGAGGAGGAGGAGGAGGAGGAGGAGGAGGAGGAGGAAGGAGGCTAGGAGTGAGGAGGAGCGAGGAGGAGGAGGAGAGGAAGGAGGGGGAGGTTTTCTGTTGGGCTCTCTCTCCTGGGGTCCCTGTGAGGAGAAGAAGGAGGAGGAGGAGGAGGAAGAGGCGGAGGATAGGAGGTAGGAGGAGGAGGAGGAGGAGCAGGAGGAGGTGGAGGAAGGTGAGGGAGGAGTGGGCCGCTCTCTCTCTCCTGGGTATGTGGTTAGCGCTCTGGCCAGACCTTGAGTGCGAATCCGGTCCGTTGGCGACGAGGGCTCTCCAGGACGAGCAGCGGCATCGCGCCCCCCCCAATCCCCCTCTATCTCCCTCCTCCATCCCTCACCACTCTTCCGCGGCTATAGTGCCGCCCGCAGCTCTCTCCCTCTTCCTCCTACCTCGGGCGTCCTCCTCCTCGCCTCACTCGAGATATGCTCGCTGGCGGCGGCACCGCCCATATAATCTCCTCCCATGATATCTTGCCAGCCCCGAAAGGCTCATGCTCTCCTGCCTCTCGCTGCCTTTCTCCTCTTCTCTCCTCCTTCCTCCTCCTCCTCCTTCGCTCCTCTCCTCCTCCCTCCTCCTCCTCCGCCTCCTCCTCTCCTCTCACTCTCTCCTTCCATCCTTCCTCCTCCTCCTCCTCCTCCTCCTCCCGCATCCTCCTCCTCCTCCTACCTTCCTCCTCCTTCCTTGGCCTCGCCCCCTCTCCTTCCTCCTCCTCCTCTGCTGGCGCGCCTCCGTCGCTGCACGCGCCTGCCTACTCTCGTGTCCTGCGCTACGCAGGTCTCTCTCTCGCGTCGTCCTTCTTGGCCAGAGGGGCGGGCGGGGCAGAAGGAGGAGAGATGGGGAGGGAGCCGAGGGTGAGGGAGATCTGGGGCCTGGTGCACCTGCTCTCGCAGGCATGCCGCCGTCACGGATATGCGCACTCGGAGGAGGAGGAGGGGGAGGAGGAGGAGGAGGAAGAGGAGGAGGAGGAGGAGGAGGAGGAGGAGGACGAGGAGGAGGAGGAGGAGGAGGAGGAGGCTGGAGGAGGAGGAGGAGGAGGAGGAGGAAGAGGAGGAGGAGGAGGAGCAGGAGCACTCGGGAAAAAAAATAGAGGGGGTCGCCCGGCGTGTCCAGGCCGCACCCCGAGCGCTGCAGGAGTGCGCGGCAAGTCCTCGGGGCTGCTTGTGGGCTCGATGGCAAAAGCTACGCATAAACTTTCGACGGTCCGCGCGGATTTCTTGGATTTGCGCTGGGCCCCCTCCCTGGTGCGCGGAGCGTTCCAGGGGCGGCGCCGGAGGCGCCGCCAGGGGCCCCCAGCGCAGATCCAAGAAGTCCGCGTGGAGCGTCCAAAGTTTGTCTTCTTCGAACGAAGCTGGACTTTGGACGCCCGCAATGGGTACGGACAAAAATGGGTACGATGCCCAACGGCACGTGGTGTCCAAAACCAGCAGTGGCCGCTGTTGGGCAGGCGGCCCTCTGTCTCAAGTGGACAGCGTCCGCGGCGACACCGACAGCGAGTCCAGTTCAAAAAAAACAGGGGCTGATGTCGGTCTTTGTACCCATTCTTTCGGTACCCATGCTTCGGTGGCAACTCATTGGAGCCTCCCATACCACCTTGTTGGCTCTTGCTAGTCGACGCTAGATGGACGCTAATCGACGCTAAATCGACGCTAAATCGGCGCTGTCTCATCGACTCCCAGACTCTAATCGACGCTGAAGTCAGAATTCAGTGGGTACACCAGGCCCCCATGATTTGCTACCGAACATGTCCCTCGTCCCGATGGACTGGGAGCTGCAAATCCAGAATTGCCAATATCAGGCCAGACGAAGCTGGACCAGACCTAAACATAAAAACTCGGAGGGGGGTCCGGCCTGGACTCCCCTCCTTGGCGCGCGGAACGCGCCAGGGGCGGCGCCGGAGGCGCCGCCAGGGGGCTCCAGCGCCGATCCGAGAAATCCGCGCGGACCTCCGAGATGTTATGTTTATGCCATTGTTCGTTCCCCTAAGATCGGGGGCGACCAAGAGGGGGGTGTCCAGGAGGGGGGGGTGCAAATCATGGGCCGAGGCATGTGCGCGGACCAGGGGGGGGCAGAAAACGCATTGAAATTCGCCGGCCCAGCGGGCCAGAGGAGTGCTGAGGTCTCCGGTGACAAGTTAATAATATAACAAATTCGCGCGCGCGCGCGAGGCGGCCCCTGGGGGCCTCGATGTGATAAGTACCCCGCCAAAGTCCCAACAAGTGCCCGCCAGAGATGCCAGAGGCCCCCCAGACGGCCCAAGAGGCGCCTAAGACGGCCTCAAGAGAGCGCCCAGACGGTCCAAGAGCCCTTGGAGTCCTCGAAAGATCGGCCGACGATGCCCATGATGGCCCCACGACTGCCCAAGAGGCCGCCAAGACGCTTCAAGAGGCCTCAAGACAGCCTCAAGAGGCTCTCCACGAGGGCCCCAACAAGCAAAAATCGCCCAATTCCCCTCGGAAGACATACATTTTTCGCATGCGCGACGTTTCTCGTTTTTTCTGCTTCCCAACGCCCCAAAACGGCCTGAGAGGCTCCCGAGACCGCCCCAAGACGGCCCAAGAAGCCTCCAAGAAGGTCCCAAGACGGCCCGAGATGGCCCCAAGACAACCCAAGAAGCGCCCAAGATGGCCCAAGAGGGCCCCAAAACGGCCCCAAGAGAGGCCCAAGACGGGGACCAGGGACCGAAAAGTCCAGCCTTCAGCCCCAAGATGCCCCCAGGAGGCCCCAAGAGACACCCAAGAGGCCCCAGGGGGCCCCCTGAGAGGCGTCTCAAGAAGCCTCAAGAGGCCCCCAAGAGGCCCCAAGAGGCCCCAACAAGACCCCCAAGAGGACTCAAAACTGCCTACCAGAGGCCCCCAAGCGGCAGGGCAATATGGGCCGGCGGAATGAGCGACGCGATTGGATAAGGAGAGGGGCCATGAAATCTGGGGAGATATCATGGCCCCCGCCATGCTGTCCCCCCTCCCCCCGGTCATCATACCCCTCTCGGCCGCCCCCGAGAAGACAAGGCCGGATCTGGCCAGACCGTGCCGGATCGCGCCGGAAGCCGGGGCCCGCCTCGGACGTCCAGCGGACGGGTGTCCGGCCCGTGCGCGGGCCCCGGGGAGGTCTCGCGGCCCCTTCCCCGCGGGAGTGCCCTGCGCCCTGGGCCGGTGCTTGCTTCGAGGGCCGCGGCGCCACCCCGCACGGGCTGGAAGGCGGAGAGCGGCTGCGGAGAGGGCAACGAGGAGAGAGGCAAGCTCCGAAGACGCGGCACCTCGCGTGCGGCGTGGGCGCCCGCAGGCTCCGCCGTGGAGGCGTGCGGAGCACGAGGCGTTGGGAACACCCGCTCCTCGAGGCTCAAGGGTCGATCAGCTTCTTCAACAGGGCGGTGCCTGCGAGAGCTGCAGCCACTCAAGCTGGACTTGGGGGAGCCTGGGGTGCCCAATCACACAGACTGTGGCCCAGGCTGGCTTCGCAAAGGTAGAGCGAGGCTGGACCAAACGGCCGAGAAGAACAACTCCTGACTCGACCTCCACTCCAGCCGTGCAAGATTGACACTTTGAACAGGCGCAAGGAGGATTGCCATCGCTGCAGCTGACGATGCAGAGGGCATGGCTATGCTGGACGATACGCTCGGGTAACGCGCCAGAACAATCTCACCTGCTGGACTTCAAACAACGCCCCAGACATCCGGCTGCTCCAATTTTTGTTGGTGCGTGGACCCAGGAGGTCTGGACCACTTCCCCGGGACCGGTTTTTCTTCCCGAGTCGTTTCTTGACGCTCCCGAGGCCCGGCGAGGGGAGGGCCCCATGGCGGCCGAAAACTGCCGAAAACCGCCCGCTCTATTTTTTTGTTTGGGGCGTCGGATCTCAGGGGCCGCTGCCCCCCCCCACGCCCCCCGAGAAGTACGGCAGCAGGCCCGCGCGTGCTGGGAGCTGCTGGCGGCCGTCGGCCGCCTCTGCCACACACCTCCGAGATCCAGCCTGGGCCACCCAGGCGGGACTGCGGCAGCCCAGACGTGCGACGTCCTGGTTTCTGCCGTACTCGACGAGCGCGCTCCACTACTCGCAGAAGAACTACTCGCGAATGGCCTGGATCACTCGCGGGGCACCTACGATAAGCTATGTCAAAGCATGACAGGGTGTGATTTTCGGACACTTGCGAGTAGGCACTTTGCGAGCAGCGGACCGCGCACGACTTCCCTACGCGGCCCCGGAAGTCCCCGACCCTTTCCCCGGGACCAGCTTTTCTCATCCTGACTCGTTTTGTTGACGGTCCTGGGGCCCGGCGAGGGCCCCCAGAGGTCGAAGACGATGAGAGACGTCCCGCCCGGATTTTTCCACGGCACGAGCACGTCTGGGCAGCAAGTCGGACACGGGTCGCTGTAGATCCCGTGCACAAATCTGGGTCTTGCGGCCACCTGCGGGCGCGCGCCTTCCTGCACACGGGGGCGGCGGGCTTGAGTCGGGCCGAACGAAAGAGGGGGGTTAGGAAAGGGGTTTGCGAAATCTGCTGCATGCAGCTGGTTTCGGCCCCGCCGCCGGGCCCGTTCCTCGATACATGGGCGCCTCCCGGTGCTGGGAGGCGCCGGGAAAATCAGCTACGTGAGCTGAATCTCGAACCCCCTCTGCTATCCCCCCTCTCGCCTGGCCCGATTGAGCAGAGCTCAGAAACCTGATGACTTCTGGTCACGGAGGGCACTCCTTGGACTGGACCCAAGGGAAGGGGGAGCAAGACGAACAACGGGAGCGCACGCCCTCCCGCGAAGCGAAAGCGGCCAACTCGCTGATCAACGTGTCAGGGCAGGAGGTCCATCAGCCTCCGAGACAGCCGGAGCGCACGGCCCCGAGCTGGATCATTTGGACGCCCGAAATGGGTACGGAAAGAATGGGCACAATGCCCAACAACAAATGTTGTCCCAAACCGACAGCGGCCGCTGTTGGGCAGGCGGCCTTCTGTCTCGAATGGACACAGGCCGCGGCGGCGTGGACAGCGAGTCCTGTTCAAAATGAACAGGAGCTGCTGTTGGGCATTTTACCCATTCTTTCCGTACCCATTTCGGGCGTCCAGGGATCAACAATGCGATGCCGAGCTCCGCCTGCGAGGGCCACTTTGGTGGCACCTCGCCAGGCCGGCCGCGCTCGGCCCCGCCGCTTCCCGCGGCCTGCGGAGGGCGGCGGTGGCGGAGGCGGAGCTCAGCACGGGCAAGGCGCAGCCAGGACGAGGAGACGATCAGGTGAGGATACATCGAGAGTCTCTTCCTCCTCCTCCTCCTCCTCCTCCTCCTCCTCCTCCTCCTCCTCCTCCTCCTCCTCCTCCTTCTTACCGAGGATGTCTCGGGCGCCGCGGCCTTCTCAGAGCGTCCCGGCACGCTCTGAGAGCCCTCTGGAGCGCCGTGGAGCGGACTTGCGTCCTCGCCCTGGCCCCGTGCGAGCAGGGTGTCGGTCTCCCCGCTGGGGCCCTCGAGGGAGGGCGAGCTCTCCCGGGGGCCTACGGGCAGAGGAGGGCGGAGCAGCGATTTGGACGCCCGCAGTGGGTACGGAAAAAACGGGCACAGTGCCGAACAACACACGTTGTCCAAAACCAACCGCGGCCGCCGTTGCGCAGGCGGCTTTGTGTCCTCAAAGAGCCACGCCCGCGGCGGCGCGGACAGCGAGCCCTCTTCCGGAATGAACCGGTACTGCTGCTGGGCAGTGTACCCGTCCATTCCGTGCTCAGTCCGATCGTCCCGAAAGGAGGGCCCCAGACCGTGTGGTGGCAGGCCCGCGGCGACCTCTCGAGGTCCGCAAAAAGACCTCACCGCGGGGCCCCGTCGCCGCACGGCCTCCCAGACATGGTCTCGCGTCGTGAAAAAATCAGGGCGGGAGGTTTTCGGCTACTTTCGGCCCCGGGGGGCCCTCGCCGGGCCTCGGGACCGTCAAAAAACGACTCAGGACGAAAAACCGGCCCCAGGGAAAGGGTCGGGACTTCCAGGGACGCCGTCCTGAAGAAATCAGGACGTCGCATGTCTGGGCTGGGGACCTCGGAGGCCCCGGTCGCCCGAGACATCCTCGGGAAACGACCCAAGTCCCAAAACCGTGCGGTGACCCCGAATCCTCACTGGCTCACCACCCGGCGTGGTCACCATACCGTTGGGGGGCCCTCCAAGGGCGGAGGAGGAGGAGGAGCTGCTCCCGGGCCCCGACCGGGGAGAACTCCAGCGCGTCCAGCATGAGCTCCTCCTTCGCGGTGTCGAGGACCACGGCCAGCCACTGCTGCTCGTTGGTGGAGCCTGCGGTGCCCAGGGCGCACGAGCAGGCAGGTCGGAGGGTCCGCCGACGCCCGCTGTCGCTCGGCACCGCCTATCATGCCGTGGCAGAGCATAGCAGCGCACATCACACTATGGCGTAGCAGAACAATGCATAGCACTACAGCGACTCATATAGCATGGCATGGCATAGCATTGCATTGCATTGAATATCCTGGCATTGAATCGCGTAGCATAGCGATGTATAGCATAGCCTGGCGCCGAACAGCGTAGCTAAGCATAGCACTGCATGGCATAGGGCTGGGTTGCGTAGCCGATCGTAGTACAGCATGGCGTAGCATGGTATGGCGTAGCACAGCATCTAATTTCGCTGTATTGCACGACATGGAAAGTCCAGGGCATTACGTATTCAAGCTTCGCATTGCTCGGCAAAGCAACGCACCAGAGAAGCGCAATGAAAGACGAAACAACTGATGCAACAACGCGCAAGACGAGACAAGGCAAGGCAAGGCAAGGCAAGGCAAGGCAAGGCAAGGCAAAACATGCCCAAGGCAACCACCGAGCGACCCGAGCGACCCCCGACCTACCCAAGCGACCCCCGGGACGACCCCCGAGGCCACCTCTGGAGGCGACCCCCCAGAGCCGACACCCCCCAGAGTCAACGGGGCGCCACGGCAGTGGACGCCTGGTCCTCGCCGCAGGAGCGGGCCCCCCCCGGCGCGGTCTGCATCGGGGGAGAAACCTCGCCGAGCGGCACCCCGAGACACCCCCCGCGTCGCGAAAGGAAATGACGACGGGAGGCCTTCGAGCGACATCCTGCCCCCTGAGGGGCCACAGCCCAGGCCCAGGGACCGCCGACATCAAGGGGGGATCCGGGACGGAAGGAAAAAACGGGCCCCGTGGGGAAAAAAGGCCGGGAACCACCCGGCGCCCACGGCCTGAAAAAGGCCGCGGCCTCGGAGATCCTGCGCCGCCCAGGCTCCGGCCCCCCTGGCCGAGGCCGGAACCCCTGAACCCAAGCATGCCTCCACCTCCAGGGGTGCATGCTTCACCTCCGCCGCCCTCCGCCGCCCTTCCGCCGCCGCCTCCACACTGGAGGGGGGCAGCCTCGCTGCTCGCCCCCGCCGCCCCTCCGCCGCCTCGCGCGGCGGAGGAGACGACGACTCCTCCGATCCTCGAGGCCGCTCCCGAGAGGCCGCGGGGCAGCGCAGGGGCGGCCGGGCCGCGGCGCGAGAGGGCGGTCGGCCCGGGCGCGGCGGGGCCGAGCGCAGCGGCGGAGCCCCCGGGGAGGCCCGGGCGCGAGCCGCGCCGAGCGCGCGGCACGAGAGGTCCGCGCGAGCGACGGGGGTGGAGAGCACGGCAGGCGGCGAGCGAGGGGGGGGGTCTCTGTTGGGCGCGGCGGGCGCGCTCGAAGCGGCGGCCCGGCACGGCCCTCTGACGCCATGGGGGGGTGCGCGGCGAGCGTCCCTGCCACCGCGCCCGAGCACGAGAAGGTGGCCTGCCAAGGCTCGGCGCAAAGGGGGGGAAGGGAGAGAGGGCGGCCCTCCTCGGAAGGCTCGGAAGCTCCCCGGCCTTCTGAGAAGCTTCCAGGGCCTTCCCCGAAGGCACAGAGAGAACCTCTCGGAAGGCGCGAGGGCCTCTGAGAAGCCCCGCCGCCCTCTGAGAAGGCCTTCTCCTTCTCGCTTCCCCCCCCCTCGCTCGCCGCCGACATGAGGTCCCACGCGCTGGAGAGGAAGGATCAGAGCTCTGGGGGTCTGGAGGCGAGCCGCGCCGGGCCGGCTGCGGGCGCGGACCCTTCCGCGCAATGAGTGCACCGCAGTCTGGTCCGTCTGCGAGCTTCTTGCGTCTATCCCTCTCCCCCTCGCGGGGCCTCTTCTGAGCTGGCACTTTCTCGAACTCCCGCCCACCTCCCCCCACTCCCCCTCCACTTCCGTTCCCCTACTGCCCCACTCAACTCTCCAGCCTGCTCTCTACCGGTAGAAGGTGGGGGAGGAGGAGGAGGAGGAGGAGGAGGAGGAGGAGGAGGAGGAGGAGGAGGAGGAGGAGGAGGAGGAGGAGCGGGAGGAGGAGGAGGAGGAGGAGGAGGAGGAGGAGGACGAGAGGCGGGTGAAGGGCGATGTGAAGCAAGCCGTGGCCCCACAGATCAGGAAAAGCGAAAGTCTGTCTGAAGAGACTTCGTCCCCTCTTTGGCGGCGCGCACAAGCGAGTGGCGCGGGGGTCGGGGAGGTTGATGAGGCGGAGAAGCAATCTCCAATCAGACTTTACGTTACTCCCGCTCCAACCCCTCCTTTCTCATTGGCCTGGCAACGAGTCTGAGGGGAGGCTGTATTTTTCGCCCTGGGGCGCTGGTGGAAGTGCTCGTCGAGGTCGTCGTGACGGCAATGCCTGAGCCACTGCTGGTGGTAGGGTCGGCGAGGACCAAGACGCCCACGGGGTCTGGGATGTCGTACTCGACTGGCACCTCTTCCTCACTCTTCCTTGCCCTTCATGTCTCGTCCTTGCTCCTCATGTCGTCTTCGCTCCTCCTCCTCCTCCTCCTCCTCCTCCTCCTCCTCCTCCTTAACCTCCTCCTCCTCCTCCTCCTCCTCCTCCTCCTCCTCCTCCTCCTCCTCCTCCTCCTCCATTACTGCAACTGACAACAACTCCTCCCTGTCGCATCCCGAGGCGTCTCGGCAGGGCGGGCCGGGCGCTTCGCCCGAGACTTCCTCACCATGTGTGATCCTTACGCTGAAAGTTAGCAAGAATTTGACGGATGGAGGGCGGTCCGCTTTCGAAGATGCGGTTCTCGCCTGGGCGCCGCGCACGTTCGCTTTTTTATGCAAGAGCTTGACGGATTGAGGGCAGTCCGCTTTCGAGAATGTGGCTCTCACCTTAGGGCCGCGCACTTCCGCCTCAAAAATTGCAAGAGCTTCACGGTTGGAGGGCGGTCCGCTTTCGAAAACGTGACTCTCGCCCTAGTGCCGCACACTTCCGCCTGAAATTTGCAAGAGCTTCACGGGTGAAGTGCGGTTCCTTTCCAAAATATGGCTCTCGCCTTCGGGCCGCACACATTCGCTTTGAAAAATTATGCTAACGGAGTTCCCCACATAAAGAGATTAACGGTTTCGTGGGACCCATTTTCTTGATGCCCTCCTCGCTTTGGCGGGGCCCCGCTGGAAGGGGGGAGGGCTACGAAACCTGGCGAAGAATAATGCTTTCCGCGACCCTCCTCGTTCAAGCGCGGCCTCTCTGGAGGAGTGGAGGGGGGACACGAAACCGTGTAAACAGCATGTTTTCCGATACCCTCCAGGAAGAGGAGGAGGAGGAGGAGGAGGAGGAGGAGGAGGAGGAGGAGGAGGAGGAGGAGGGCACGAAACCATGTAAATAATATGGTTTTCCGATACCCTCCTCGCTCAGGCGGGGCCTCCCTGGAGGGGTGGGAGGGGCACGAAACCATGTAAATAGTATGGTTTTCGGATACCCTCCTCGCTCAGACGGGGCCTCCCTGGAGAGGTGGGGGGGGCACGAAACCCATGTAAATAGTTGGTTTTGGACACCCTCCCTCGCTCAGGCGGGGCCGACACCCTGCAGGGTGGAGGGCACGAAACCATGTAAATAGTATGGTTTTCGGATACCCTCCTCGCTCAGGCGGGGCCTCCCTGGAGAGGTGGGAGGGGCACGGGCACGAAGTAAATAGTATGGTTTCCGGATGGTCCGGATACCCTCCTCGCTCAGGCGGGGCCTCCCTGGAGGTGTGGGAAGGGCACGAAACCATGTAAATAGTATGGTTTTGCCTCCTGGAGAGGTGGGATGGGGCACGAAACAATGTAAATAGTATGGTCTTCCGATACCCTCCTCGCTCAGGCGGGGCTTCCCTGCAGTGGTGGGAGGGGCACGAAACCATATAAATAGTATGGTTTTCGGATACCCTCCTCGCTCAGGCGGGGCCTCCCTGGAGGGGTGGGAGGGGCACGAAACCATGTAAATAGTATGGTTTTCCGATACCCTCCTCGCTCAGGCGGGGCCTCCCTGCAGGGGTGGGAGGGGCACGAAACCATGTAATAGTATGGTTTGCGGATACCCTCCTCGCTCAGGCGGGGCCTCCCTGGAGGGGTGGGAGGGGCACGAAACCATGTAAATAGTATGGTATTCCGATACCCTCCTCGCTCAGGCGGGCCCTCCCTGGAGGGGTGGGAGGGGCACGAAACCATGTAAATAGTATGGTATTCCGATACCCTCCTCGCTCAGGCGGGGCCTCCCTGGAGGGGTGGGAGGGGCACGAAACCATGTAAATAGTATGGTATTCCGATACCATCCTCGCTCAGGCGGGGCCTCCCTGGAGGGGTGGGAGGGGCACGAAACCATGTAAATAGTATGGTTTCGGATACCCTCCTCGCTCAGGCGGGGCCTCCCTGGAGGGGTGGGAGGGGCACGAAACCATGTAAATAGTATGGTTTTCCGATACCCTCCTCGCTCAGGCGGGGCCTCCCTGGAAGGGTGGGAGGGGCACGAAACCATGTAAATAGTATGGTTTCCGATACCCTCCTCGCTCAGGCGGGGCCTCCCTGGAGGGGTGGGAGGGGCACGAAACCATGTAAATAGTATGGTTTCCGATACCCTCCTCGCTCAGGCGGGGCCTCCCTGGAGGGGTGGGAGGGGCACGAAACCATGTAAATAGTATGGTATTCCGATACCCTCCTCGCTCAGGCGGGGCCTCCCTGGAGGGGTGGGAGGGGCACGAAACCATGTAAATAGTATGGTATTCCGATACCCTCCTCGCTCAGGCGGGGCCTCCCTGGAGGGTGGGAGGGGCACGAAACCATGTAAATAGTATGGTATTCCGATACCCTCCTCGCTCAGGCGGGGCCTCCCTGGAGGGGTGGGAGGGGCACGAAACCATGTAAGTAGTATGGTTTTCGGTATGGAGTGGTATGGAATGGTATGGTAGGCATGGTATGGTACGGTATGGTATGATATGGTATGGTATGGTACTGGAGGTATGGTATGGTATGGTACGGTGTGGCATTGGTGTGATATGGTATGGTATGCTATGGTACGCCATGGTATGGTATGGTACGGTATGGTACGTATGGTGTGGTATGGTATGGTATGGTATGGTATGGTATGTGTGGTAGGAACTATGGTATGGTATGGTGTGTGTGGTAGGAATAATATTGTGCTGTATGGAAGATGGAGCGGGAGGTGGGTGGGAAGGAGAGGGTGTTCTGGGAAAACAAGAACCCCACTCAGGATGTGGGGAATGACAACCGTTTCAAAGATTCGCATGGTTAACGTCCCAGAAATGTTCAGGCACGAGGTCAGACTGTCAGGAATGATGTTCTGGCACGACTCGCGATCGTCATGACGCGACGAAAATCGTGTTTCGCGGCGTTGGTGTCACAAGGATGATGCTCTGGCTGAGTTCTGGACTGTCAAACGGTTGTCTTCTAACGGGGCAGTTTCCTCAGTGAAAATAAACCATTGTAAGGGCCTATGAAGGGGGAACTTGGTGGGAGGGTGTTTGCAATATCGTTGATAAGTCTTGGGTTGACAATGGTCCTCCTCCTCCTCCTCCTCAGCATCCTCCTCCGCCTTCCCCTGGTCCTTCTGCTCCTCCCGCTCATTCCACTCCAATTCCCACTGCTGCTGCTTTCCCTCGTCATCCTCCTTCCTCCTCATCCTTTTCGTCCTGCTCACCCTCCCGCTCATCTGCCACTTCCTCCTCCTTCTCCCCCTCATCCCATGCACTCAGCTCCCCTTTTCCGATTGCGCATATCACGATGGGGTATTTTTGGGTGTTCCAGGTCAGCTACAAACGCGTCCGCGGATAGAGGAATATCAGCGCAATGGGAGGGGCCGGTTGGGAGGGGTAGGATGTCAGATATGGCGCGAGCTCACCTAGTTTGGTTCTCATCCTCCTCGCCCTCCTCCTCGTCCTCCTCTCCTCCTCCTCCTCCTCCTCCTCCTCCTCCTCCTCCTCCTCCTCCTCCTCCTCCTCCTCCGCCTCCTCTCTACAGTCATCGTGCTACCATGAGGAACGCTGAATGAGGATCGAATGGGTCTTCCTGGACACGAGCCTCGACCACGAACAAGTTCCCCGACCTAGATCGAAGGAACGGCCCGAAAGCCAGAGACGCTTCCGAGCCTGAAGCGATCCTGATTTCAGCGTCTTGACTATAATCCTTCTCTTCCTCGCCTTCCTCATCGTGCACCTCTCTCGTCTTACTATTCCTCGCCCTCCTCGTCGCCCTCTTCAACCTCATCCCGTCCCTCTTCCTCGACCTCCTCCTCCTCGCCCTCCTCACCATGATCATCATCATCACCACCATCGTCAGCAGCAGCCTCATCATCAGAATCATCAACAACAACATCAACATCATCAGCATCATCATCACCAGCATCATCACCATCATCATCCTCAGGATCGCCAACACCACCGCCACCACAACCACCACCACCAGAATAATAATAAGAAGAAGAAGAAGAACAATAATAATACGAACATGATTTTAAATACTATCGACCAGTAAAGAACCTATAATAATATGAATAGTCACGATGATAATAATGATACTAATAATAAAAATGATAATAATAATAATAATAATAATCATCATCATCATCATCATCAGCAGCATCATCAGCATCATCATCATCAGCTGCTGCAGCATCAACATCATCATCATAATCAGCACCATCATCATCAGCAGCAGCGTCATCATCATCAGCATCACCAACACCACCACCGCCACAACAACAACCACCACCATCATACTGCAGGTTCGTGCCGTGTCGACCCTGGCGTTGGTTCCTGACACCGCGCTGGATCGTTCAACCTTGAACGATCGGCCGTCTCCGCAACGTCCGATCGTTCAACATCGACCGATTCTGGGCCGCCGTCGGCGTTCAACGTTGAACGTCGGCGGCGGGGTCGCCGCCAGTCGACACGACGCGAACCTACCGTAATCATCATCATCGTCATCAGCATCAGCATCACCGGCACCAGAAAAACCATGACCATCATCATCAGCATCAGCATCAGCATCATCAGAATCATCAGCAGCAGCAGCGCCATCATCATCGCCGTCATCATCATCATCATCATCATCATCATCATCATCATCATCATCATCAGCATCAACATCAGCATCATCAGCAGCAGCGTCATCATCATCAGCATCATCATCATCATCATCATCATCAACATCAGCATCATCATCGTTACCATCAGCAACTTCAGCATCGCCATCATCCTCGTCATCATCATCCTCATCATCAAGATCATCATCATCATCATCAGTAACAGCAGCAGCAGCAGCGTCTTCATCGCCCTTATCGTCCCCGGTATCATCGCCAGAAACAGCATCAGCATAGTCAACATCAACATCATCATCAGCAGCATCATCAGCATCATCATCATCATCATCATCATCATCATCATCATCATCATTCGCATCATCATCATCATCCTCATCATCATCGACATCATCATCACCACCACCAGCAGCATCATCATCATCACCTTCTTCATCACCATCATCATCGTCATCACCATCATCAACATGATCATCATCACTACCACCATCATAAGCGTCATCGTCATCAGCATCAGCATCATCATCATCACCATCATCACCATCAGCATCATCAGAATCATCCGCATCGTCACCATCAGCATCATCAGCAATCAGCATCATCATCGTCATCATCATCAGCAGCAGCATCATCAGCATCAACATCGTCATCATCAGCATCATCAGCAGCATTACCAGCATCAGCATCAGCATCATCATCATCATCAGCATCATCATCATAATCATTAGCATCGTCATCATTAGCATCAGCCTAATCAGCATCAGCATCATTATCATCATCAACATCACCGTCATGATCCTAATCCTCATCGTCAGCAGCAGCAGCATCACCATCGCCAGCACCATCATGGCAACCAGCATCATCAGCTACAGCATCAGTATCAGCATCATCAGCAACATCGCCACCATCGCCCCCTCATCATACCCCCCAATCCCGTATCGGCATCTGTCTCCTCCTCCTCGTCCTCCTCCTCCTGTCCCTCCTCCTTCACCGCTTCCTATCCCCACTCTCCCCCTCCGCCTCCATCTCCTTATTCTCCAGTGTTAGTACTACTGTGAACATTATCCTCCACCTCCGCACCCCCATCATCTCGTCTCTCATCCCCCTGTCCCATTCGGCCTCCTGCTTCTGGTGGTTATCCTCCGCGTCCTCCTCCTCCCCCTCCCCTCCTCCTCCTTCCTCCTCCTACTCCTCCTCCTCCCTCCTCTCCTCCTCCTCCTCCTCCTCCTCCTCCTCCTCCTCCTCCTCCTCCCCCTCATCCTCTACCTCCTCCTCCTCCTCCTCCTCCTCCTCCTCCTCCTCCTCATCGTCCTCCTCATGAGCACCTGCATCGTCATCAGCAGCAGCAGCATCATCAGCCTCACCCTCCTCAACCTCATCATCGTCATCCTCATCCTGATCCGCATCATCTGCGTCATTATCATCATCGTCATCATCATCATCATCATCATCAGCAGCAGCAGCATCATCATTATCATCATCATCATCATCATCGTCGTCGTCATCGTCATCATCATCAGCAGCATCAGCCGCAGCAGCATCATCATCAGCATCAGCAGCAGCATTATCGTCATCAGAATGAGCATCATCATCAGCAGCAGCAGCATCAGCATCAGCATCAGCATCAGCATCATCGTCATCAGCATCATCAGCATCCACATCATCATCAGCATCATCAGCAGCAGCATCATTAGCATCATCATCATCATCATCATCATCATCATCATCATCAGCATTAGCATCACCGTGATGGTCGTCATCATCAGTATCATCACCATCATCATCATCAGCATAATCAACATCAGTTTCCGCATCCTCTTCATAATCAGCATCATCAGCAGCAGCATCATGATCATTAACAGCATCAGCATCAGCATCGGCATTAGCATCATCAGCATCAGCATCAGCATCATCATCCTCATCATCGCCACCACCACCACAATCATCATCAGCAGCATCATCATCAGAGACAGCAGTATCATCATCACTTGCAGCCTTAGCATCAGCATCAGCATCAGCACCAGCAGCCGCATCACCATCATCATCACAACCACCACCAACACGACAAATATCATCATCAGCACTGCCGTCATCATCATCATCAGCATCAGCATCATCGCCACCACCACCACCACCACCACCACCACCACCATCATCATCATCATCATCATCATCATCATCATCATCATCATCATCATCATCATCAGCATCATCCCTCCTCTCTTACTCCCTTCCCTTCTCATCCACCACCACCAACACCACCACGTCCGTCTCATCTTCCTCCTTTGCCTCCTGCACGTATGGCTGCCCGTCGACCTGCGCTCCCGTGGGCGAGTACTTCTGCTGGGAGAGGATGGTGATCTCCGTGTCCTGGCGGCGCGTGAGCTCGACAGCGGCAGGCCTGCGCCCACGATGGCCTGAAGGTGCGCGAAGATCGCCCCCCCCAGGCGGCTCAAGATGACCGGACGGCTGCCCGAACGGATTCGGACACGGCCCAAAAAAGGCTCCGAGACTTGCCTGGGGGGCTGTCCCGTGTCACGGCCCTCCTGGCAATCCACACGCGAGGTGTCACGCGCTGCGGCTTCCTGTGAACTCCCCAGGCAGTCTCTACCTAGGGCTCCCAACTTCGCGCTTCGCGCTCCGCGAAGTGCGGAGCGCGAATAACGTCGCGCTCTCGCGCCGCCCCCCCAAAGGGAGAAAAGGAGGATGAGAAGGAGGGGGAGAAGGAACGAGGACCGCGAAGCGCGAAGCGCGAACAACTTCGCGCCCTCGAGGGCGCCCTTGCTCTGCCCAGCGTGCTGGGCTGGCACGGCGGCGGACTCTGCCGCAGGCCGCTGGACGCCCCCGAGACGACCCTGGACCGGCAGGAGCCGGCGGTGCGGCGCACGCCCGGCGGAGGAGGTCTGGGCGGGCGGCGCCGGAGGAGCCGACGGAGCGACGAGCTGCAGGCCAAGGTCGACGTCATTATCACTCCAGAAACTCAGTATCGTCGTCCTCCCTCGCTCCTCCTTGCTCACCCTCCTCCTCCTTGCTCCTCCTTGCTCCTCCTTGCTCCTCCTTGCTCCTCCTTGCTCCTCCTCCACTTTCTCCACCTCCGCCTCCGCCTCCGCCGCCACCTCCTCCTCCTCCTCCTCCTCCTCATCCTCATCCTCCACCTCTTCCTCCTCATCCTCCTGCTCCGCCTTCTCCTCCTCCTCCTCCTCCTCCTCCTCCTCCTCCTCCTCCTCATCATCATCATCATCATCATCATCATCATCATCATCATCATCAGCAGCAGCATCGTCATTATGGTCATTCCCTGGTTCAGCATCCTGATTACCATCATCAACAGCAGCATCATCATCAGCATCATCATCGACATCATTATCATCATCATCATTATCATCATCATCAGCATCATCATCATCATCAGCATCATCATCATCATCATCATCATCCTCATCATCATCATCATCAGCATCAGCATCAGCATCAGCATCAGCATCATCATCATCATCATCATCATCATCATCATCATCATGATCATCGTCAGCATCACTACCATCGTCATCAGCGTCCTCATCATCACAAGCATCAACAACTCATCCCCATCATCATCAGCATGAGCATGGTCAACAGCATCATCATCATCATCATCATCATCATCATCATCATCGTCCTCCTCCTCCTCATCACCAGCATCACCATCATCATCATCATTGCAGCAGCAGCTTCAAAATCATCGCCATCATCATCATCAGCATCAGCATCATCATCCTCATCATCTTCTTCATCATCATGATCATCATCATCATCATCATCATCATCATCATCATCATCATCATCATCATCATCATCATGGTCATCATCATCATCATCATCATCATCATCATCATCATCATAGTCGTCATCAGCATCATGATCATCATCACCCCATCCCCATCATCATCGTCATCAGCATCATAATCATGCGCGTAAGCAGCATGATTTCCATCCTTATCATGGTCAGGAGCATCATCATCACCATCGTCATTATCATCACCATCCTCACAATAGTCCTCATCAGCATCAGCAGCATCGTCGTCGTCGTTGTAATCATCATCGTACTCATCATCATCACCATCATCATCATCATCATCATCATCATCATCATCATCATCATCATCGTCATCGTCATCGTCATCGTCATCATCATCAGCAGAATCACCATCATCATCATCATAATCATCATCGTCGTCGCCATCGTCATCGCCGTCATCATCATCAGCATGGTCATTATCGTCAGCATCATCGCCAGCGTCATCATCAGTGTCATCAGCACCATCGTCATCGTAATCGGCATCATCACCATCATTATCAGCATCGTCATCATCAGCAACAGCAGCATCATCATCGTCGTCTAAATCGGCATCGTCGTCACTAGCAGCATCATTCTCATCATTACCTGCATCATCGTCATCAGCAGCAGCATCAGCATCATCATCATCATCAGAATCAGTATCATCATTGCCATCATCAGCATCAACATCATCAGTAGCAGCATCATCAGAATCAGCAAGAGCATCAGCATCGGCATCAACATCAGCATCAGCATCATCATCCTCATCAGCATCATCAGAATCATCATCATCATCAGCCACAGCATCATGAGATTCACCATCATCATCAGCATCATCAGCACCATCATCCTCAGCATAGAGCAGGACCATCGTCGTGGTCATCATCACCAGTATCATCATCATAATCAGCAGCAGCATCAGCATCATATCATCATCATCGTCGTCACCATCCTCGTCCTCATCACCATCATCATCATCAGCATCATCATCACAACCATCGTCGTTTATAACATCATCAACGTGTTCAGCAGCACCACATGCATCATAATCAACATAATCATCATCAGCAGAATCACAAGCATCATCATCCTGCTCGTCATCCTCATCAGCAGCAACAGCATCATCAGCATCATCAGCATCCTCATCATCATCTACATCATCCTCATCATCGTCAACATCATCATCACCACGATTATCAATATAATCATCATCATCGTCATCATCCGCGTCATGATCATCAGCAGCAGCATTGTCATTGTCGTCAGCAGTGTCACTGTCATTGTCCGTCATTTTCATCAGCATCCAAATCAGCATTCTCATTGTCGACCAGGCACACAGGTAACATCATCAGCATCACAATATAAATCATCATGGCCATTGCCATAGCCATCATCATCGTCACATCTGACATGTAACATCAACATCGTCATCATAAGCATAACAATTACCATCACCAACATGATCCTCACCATCGTCCTCACAATGATCTCCCCCACCACCACCAGAATCACCTTCAGCGCCATCATCATCAGCAGCGGCAGCAGCAGTAACAGTTCATCAGCATCAGCATCACCATCATCATCATCATCATCATCATCATCATCATCATCATCATCATCATCATCCTAATCCTCATCCTCCTCCTCGTCATCATCAACAACACGGGTGGTGGACGACAAGAAGGACCGTTTAATCTCCCGATCGCCCCGACCCACGCCCCTCTCGGCTGCAAGCCGCACGGCCGCCCAACCACTCCGCTCCACCGCGCGGGCCTCTCCTGCGACCTGGTGTACATGGCCAGTCCGTCCATCTTGATGACGAGGGAGTCGTAGTAGAATTGCGCGGAGGCGTTGCCCCGGCACACGCGGAAGTGCACGTGCGGGTAGCTGAGGTACGGACGGATCCAGTACGTGGACGGGCTCCGCACCTGTGATGGAGGCCGGGAGGGGAGAGGAGGGCAGGCTGCTTAGCGCCTGGAACTGCCTTCCTAGAAGTACAGAAAAACTGCACAAGCGTAAACTTTCGCAGGTCCACGAGAACCTGCGAAAGTTGATTCTTATGCCGTCCGTCCGCCGCCCTGGCCTCCCTGGAATCCTTGGACTCCCCTCCCTCTGCGCCCTGGACTCCCTGGACCCCGCGGACTCCCCAACAAGAAGCTCCCTGGACTTCTGGGGCTCCCTTGAGCCCAAGGACTTCCTGGAGTCCCTGGACACCCTGGCCTCCCTGGACACCCTGGCCTCCCTGGACCCTGTGGCCCCCCTGGACCCCCGAGTGCGGGATCGTCCTGGCCCGCGCGGGCGGGGGGCGGGGCCGGCAGGAATCGCACGGCGGGCTCCATATGTCCGCCAGCCCCCTCGTGGCAGGAGGGGGGCGACGGGGAGGAGCAGGAGAAGGAGAGGGGAGAAGGAGGAGGAGGGAGGAGGAGGAGGGCGAGGACAAGGGAGGAGGAGGAGGAGGAGGAGGAGGAGGAGGAGGAGGAGGAGGAGGAGGAGGAGGAGGAGGAGTTTTCCCCCGCCACAGACGCACCCAAGCTCCGTGTGTCAATGGTCCTTGGAGGCGCGCCAGCCGCCCGCGGGCACACGCCCCTTGTTGGGGAGAGGAGGGGCAGCGAGGCAAAGGGCAGGAGCAGAACGAGAGGGGGAGGCCGCAGAGAGAAGCAAGAAGGGGAGGAGGACGAGGTGGAGGAGGAGGAGGAGGAGGAGGAGGAGGAGGGGGAGGAGGAGAAGGAGGAGGAGGAGGAGGGCACTCTGGGGAAACAACCGGTGCATCCCTGGCGCGCGAGCGCCAAAGAACGCAACAACAACAAACAAAACGTCCCGCGAGAGGCCCGCGGCCGAACCCCGCGCCGGGCGAAGAGCCCAGCAGGGGCCCGCGGAGGCGTGCCCTGCGCGGCACCGGGCGGACGGAGAGTTCGGCTTCCAGGCGGGCTCCCCTCCCCAAAGCCGGCGGCGAGCGAGGGGCAGCGCTGGGCGGCGGCGAGCGAGGGGGGGCACGGGCTCCAGGCTCCAGAGGTTTTCGGTCGTGTTCGTCGGTCCTCGGCGGCTTTCCAGCCTCGGGTAGGGGACCACATGCGAACCCTACCCCTACCCCCCACGACTTCTGAAGGGGAGGGTGGGGTTCGCTTCGCTCGGGAGGTCCCGAGCGAGGTGAACCCCGCCCTCCCCCTCGGAAGTCGTGGGGGGCAGGGGTAGGGTTCGCATGTGGCCCCCCATCGGGGTGCACTCTGGCAGCTGCGCCTCGCCGAGGGCGTCCCTGGGGTGCAGGGATCGTCCCGAGCGGCCGCTGGAGACCCGAGCAGTGGCCCGAAAACCCAGCTCGCCGGCGCGCTGAGGGGCATGTGAGGAGAAGGCCTGCTCGGAAGGCGGCAGCAGATGCTCTCGCGCCTGCTGAGCGGCTTCCTGCGTCTGCGGGGAAAGCTTAGAAAACTTCTCAGAAGGCTGGGAAGGCTTCCGAGCCTTCTGAGAAGGCCCGCCCCTTCTCGTTTCCCCTCCTGGCTCGCCCGCCCGATGCAGGAAAAAACTGCGCCAGCGTGACCTCATCGTCCAGCTTGGCTGCCTCAGCTTGCTCGGCATTCAAGACAGGCTGGAAGCGAGCACCTCATCCCAGTGATGCCGGGAACATCTGTGGATAGGGCTGGACTCCCGGACCAACTGCGAACGCCAGGGGGCAACGGATGAGCCCCTGCTCTCGTCGAGCAGGCAAGAGATCCCTGGAGATCCTCGCAGGTCCCTCGAGGTCTCTGGAGACATCCAGAGGCAAGACCACAGAAGGACGTCCGGGCCCTCGATCCTCCTCCTCCGACGACGACGACGACGATGACGACGACGACGACGACGACGACGACGACGCCGCCGACGACGACGACGACGCCGCCGCCGCCGACGCCGACGCCGACGCCGACACCGACGACGCCGACGCCGCCCTGCTGGCCGCCGAGGGCCGCCGAGAGGCCGCCGAGACTGCCCGCAGGGTCGCCACCAGAGGGCCCGGCGGTGGCGGCGACGGCGACGAGCGCTAGGTCGGGCCTGTCCCCCTACAGGGGGATTCTGGACGAAAGAGAAGAAATAGTCAAGAAATGCTCCAAAGCTGCCCAAAAATACTCAAAACATGGTCCCCAGACTATGCTTTGACTGTTTTTGAAGATTCCCCCTGCAAAGGAACAGGCCCGACTTGAGGCGAGCGCGCGCACCCGCACGACCGCCGCGCCAGACGCGTCCACGCGCACGTTGCCGCCGTTGAAGCCCTCGGACCAGTACTTGGGGTACGCCGTGCCTGTCTCGCGGGCGGCGCGGGGGTGCCACTCGGGCGGCCCAGGAGACGGGGCGGCGACAGGCTGCCCCGCCGACCTCGAAGTCCCCGGACGTGATCGATCCACGAACCCGGAGAGGGACTCAGAGCTGCGATTCGCAGAAAGCATCTATACACCACCACCGTGCCAGGTCAGGGCCATCCTGGGCCCTAGGATGATGTATACGCCCTCCTGGCCGAGCCAAGAGGGTCTATACACCATCCTACGGCCCAGGATGGCCCTGGTCTGGCACGGTGGTGGTGTATAGATATCTTCGTTGGACATGCGAGGCATGGGAACGTCTCCAAGCACCTGAATTGGGCGATGGGCAGTGGCAATGCTGAAGACATCAATGGTGCTGATCATGGGACGCACCGAGCGATGTGCCAGGGGGACGCGCCACGGGACGCGCCACGGAACGTGCCGGGGGGACGCACCACGGAACGTGCCAGCGGACGTGCCAAAGGACCGCGCGACGTGCCCAGGGGACGCGCCACGGAACGTGCCAGGGAACGTGGCCGAGGGCCACGATCCCTAGAAAATTACGCTGCACCATCCTCGGGTGGGCACATGCAAAAACAACTGCGTTTCATGTTCTATCAAATTCCACTGCCTCCAGACCCCATGATTTGCCGAGGATTATGAGAAAACGGTATGTTCCTTACCCTCTTTTTGCTCACGAAGAAAAACGGGGTCTGCGGACCCCGTTATTTACAAAGGATCCGAGATGGGGGGGTGCACTCTCCTCAAGTGGGCACGCGCGAAGCGCATTGCTTCTACACCAAGTGGGACTGAGTTTTGCCGTTCTATCGAGTGGACATGCGCCGACCCTGCGCAAGCTGAGGTCCGGGGCCAGATCACCATCCCAAAAGAGAACCCTGGCCAGGGCGACGCCCTTCCCAGGAGGACACGAGCCCCCAGTGTCGTGGGGCTGTTCGCGACGTGGACCGCTGGAGGCAGCGACCCTTCGCCGGGACCGTTTCACTTGCAGACCCTGAGCCGGTCCTCACTCGCCCGGGGCTCGATCTGAACCCTTGAGAGGCCGAGCGCTCCATGGAGCCGCCCGCCGTGCCTTGTTCACGGCGCGAGGGGGTAACTCAAGGGGCCCAGGGACGCGCAAGCCTTTTTCGCCAGCGGCGAGACAGAGAAGATGCTCCAGCGGGTGGCGATTCGGGGCGACCGAAAGGCGAGTTGGCCGGCGTGCAGAGACGCACAAACAAGTAGACAATTCCCTGCGTTCCCCATATTTCCCCGAATTTTCTCGGTGTTCGTCTTCCCCCCCACTTCCCATATGTTCCCATATTTTCCTGGGAGTCGACGATTCATTGCGCCTTTGTTTCCCCCCCCGTGAGAAACGCAGGGCTACTTCTTGACGACTCCAGCGTTGGGCTCTGACACCGCGAGGATCGTCCACCCTTCAACGATCGGATGCGTTTCGCTCGCCAGATCGCCCCACATTGGCCGATGATAGGCCACCGCCAGCGTTCCACCGTGAACGCCCTGGGTCGCAGCCACGACGACACGACACGAACCTACCGCACCATGGGAACGTTCATACGAGGGCACCTCGGCGCGCAGCAGTGTGCAGGCTGCTGCTGGTCCAAACATCGGCCAACGAGGTGGCCGGGACATCGCTGCCCCGGAGCCCCCGGGGCGGCTCGACACACCGGGGGAGCGTGCACAAGAGCACCTCGGCGCGCAGCAACGTTGGGGCGCCGACATCTACACGTATCCGCTGCTCCCTGGCCGTGCCCATCCTCAGCCCAGCAGCGGTGCATATGCGCCACGCCCTCCTGGCTTGGCCAGGAGGGCGTGTGCACAACTCCTGGGCCCAGGAAGGGCCCGGCCAGGGGGGGTGGCGAAGAAGAGGAACAGGTACGAAGTCGAGCGAGGAGAAGGAGGAGGAGGAGGAGGAGGAGGAGGAGATGGAGGGAGGAGGAGATGGAGAAGGAGGAGGAGATGGAGGAGGAGGAGAAAGAGGAGGAGGAGGAGGAGGAGGGGAGGAGGAGGAGGAGGAGGAGGAGGTGAGTTGGAGGAGGAGGGCGGGGTAAGGGAGGGGGAGGAGGAGGAGGAGGAGGAGGAGGAGGAGGAGGAGGAGGAGGACGAGGAGGAGGAGGTTTCGTCGCCCGAACGGTGTGCAGGCTGCCGCGGTGGCGCCCGGACGCACGTCGGCCGACGGCGCGTGCCGGACGGCGCTGGCGCCCCGAGCCTCCGGGGCCTCGGCGCCAGCGGCCCGAAGGGGGGCGGGCGCCCCTCCCGGGGGCCCTCCGCGAGGGGGGGGGCCTCCGCGGGCGCCCCCCCGGAGGAGGGCCTTCTTCGCGCGCGCCCCGCGGAGGGGGGCCGCGGCGGGCGCCCCGCGGAAGGGGGCCGCCGGCGGGCGCCCGCGCGGAGGGCCCCGGGCGGGCGCCCGCCGGGAGAGGGCCGGAGAGGGCGCGCCTCCTCGGGAGCAGCTCGCAGGAGCTCGCGGGAGCACCGGGAGGAGGCCCCGGGCGCCTCGGAGGGGGAGGCGCACCGCGCACCCCGGAGAGAGCACCTGGGGGCCCTGGAAGGAGTCGGGGGGAAAGCTTGGCGCTCGACACCAGCTTGCGCTGCGGAAGGAGCCCCACAGGAGCCCTGGGAAGTGGCCATGGGAGAAGTGGCCCTCAACAGGTTCGCAATCCATTTGCTGCGGGACCGGCATAGGACTGTGCTTGCGTTGATATCGGATTGTTCCAGGTGCGCCACCCGTGTGCACGAGCATGGCTGGAATACTGCCAAGTGCTGTGATTTGGTTGATTGGCTAGCTGAGCTCAGCTCAGTCCCGTGTGGTCTTTCTGCCGCTAGTATGATACCCCGCTCATGCCTCCTTGGCGTGCGACTGCATCCTCCCACATGGACGTTCACGCATTCCCCCACCCATGATTGCTGATTGCGCTTTCTCCTCCTCCTCCTCCTCCTCCTCCTCCTCCTCCTTCTCCTCCTCCTCCTCCTCCTCCTCCTCCTCCTGCTGCTGGGAACCTTCATTATTATCAAATGACTTGGGCCTGTTGCCCAGGTTTTCGCGGACCTCGCCCCGATCGCTGGCATCCTAGCGCGGGACCCCCTCTTTGTAGAGGGGGCCAGGGACACATAAAGAGATAGACACAGATCCCAGGATTCCCTATATTTCCTCATATTCTCTGGCTTTTTCGTCTTCCCCCCACTACAAATATTTTCCCATATTTCCTGGGAGTCGACGATTAATTGTGTCTGTGTGTTTTCCCCTCCTGACTTCGTGCAACGAGCGAGACGCTGGTGCAGGCTCATGCGGCGAAGCGCGCGCGCGCGCGCGCCTCTGCCCGTCCGCAGCCTCCAACATGATCGATCCACGAACCCAGAAAGGGATTCAGAACTGCGAGGCATGGGAACGGTTCCAAGCACCTCGATTGGGCGATGGGCAGTGGCAAGATTGAAGATATCAATGGTGATGATACTGTGCCAGGGGCTGTGTTGTGCTCCTCTGCGCTGTGCCGCGCCGCACAGTGAAGTGCCAGAGGGCGCGCCGAGCGACGTGCCGTGGGGACGCGCCACGAGACGCGCCACTGAACGTGCCAGCGGACGTGCCAGGGTGTGACGCGCCCCGCGACGTGCCCAGGGGACGCGCCACGGAACGTGCCAGGGAATGTGCCCGAGGGCCAGAATCCCCGTAAAATGCGCTGCGTCCGCGCTCCCAGGGCAGAGATCCATCGCAGATGACGCTGGACTGGGCGCTCCCAGGGCCGCGTCCCCTCGCAAGTTCACGCCGGAGTAGCGCTCCCAGGACCACGACCCCCTTGTTCAGTAATTGCCCTTGCGCACTCCCGAGGCCACGCCCCCCGATAAATTACGCTGCGCCCGCACTCCCAGGGCCAGGATCTCCGGTAAATTACGCTCCGCCCGCCCCCTCGTCAATTACGCTCCGCCCGCCCCCTCGTCAATTACGCTCCACCCGCCCCCTCGTCAATTTACGATCCCTCGCAAATTGCACGAAGTCCCTCGTCAGTTACGCTGCGTCCGATCTCCCAGGGCCAGGATCCCCTCGTGAGTTCTGCTGTGCCCGCGCCCCCAGGGCCAGGATCCCCTGAAAATGACACGCTGCCCGACCCCCCCCCCACCCCCAGGGCCACGATGATGACGCTGCCTCCGCGCTCCCAGGGCCAGGATCCCTTGTGATGTTGCGGCGTCCGCGCTCCCATGGCCACGATCCGAGGTAAACAACGGTGCTTCCGCACTCCCAGAGCCACCTGGGCACCCTGGGGCGCCGAACCCTCCCTCGAGTGCCGCAAAACGTGCACTCGCTCAAGACATCCCCGGGGATTCTGCGCGCAGGACGTGCCACCCTCGAGCGGGCACAGACGAAATCAACTTGTTCAAATTTTCTGGTCAATTGCCATGCCTCCAGATCCCGTTATTGTCGAGAATTCTGCGCAAAACACTCCGCACCCTTTGTTGTTATGGAAAACAGTGGTCCCTGGACCCTCTTATTTATCAAGGATCCGAGATGGGGTGCGCACTTTCCTCGAGCGTGCACGCGAGTCTACACAACACGGGAATGTACGCAGTTGCTTGTTATGGAGCTGAAATTCGCTGGCCCTGCGAAAATTGAGGCAGATTACCATCCTAAAAGAGAACCCAGGGCTCAGGTCCCATCTGGGAAACATGATAGACCCACGAACCTGTTCTGCGCCGCATTGAAATGACATGTGTCATGACGCGATGGATTGCGTTGTGCTCTATAGCGCTGTGGACCAAGTCACCCAAGGCATCCGAATCCTGACCGAACTGATCTGGATATGATCTTACCCTGGAGCTGCCTGAGCGCACAGCTGGCCCAAATCTAGTTGCAGCAGAAACGTGTGGGACGCTCAGTCAGCTCGAGCTCAAGATCCGACTCGGTTCCGAAGCGGGACGAGACGACACGGGGCGCAGGGCGCATGGACGCGCCACGGAATCTGCCAGGGGCGCACTGGGAGATGCGCCAGGGGGCGTGTCAGGGGACGTGGGAACGGACGCGCTGCGGAGCTGGCAGGGAGAGCGACACGGGACAAGCCAGGGAATGCGGCAAGAGCACGAGCCAGAGAACGCTCCGCGGGGGGAGGGGCACACGCCGTCCCGCTCCGGGGCGTTAGAAACCCAGCTGTGTTCACGCTTGTCCCGCTCTGGAACGTCAAGAACCCACGTGGCTTCACGCTTGGCCAGCTCTGGGACGTCAGGAGCCCATGTGGTTCCACGCTCGTCCTGCCCAGGGGGCGTCAGACACCCACATGTTGTCACGCTTGTCCCGCTCGGGGGCACCAGGAGAACGTGTGTTGTCACGTTGGTCCCGCTCTGGGGCGCTGGGAGCCCAGATGTCGTGTCGCTCGTCCCGCTCCGGGGCGATACGAGCGCACGTGTTGTCGCGCTTGTCCTGCTCTGGAGCACTGGGAACCAAGGTGGTTTCACGCTTGTCCCGCTCTGGGGCGTTGGGAACCAACGTGTTTTCCCGCGTGTCTCGCTCTAGTGCATTCGGAACCACCTGTTTTCACGCTTATCCAGCTCTGGGGCGCTAGGAGCCAACGTGGTTTCACGCTTGTCCTGCTCTGCGGCAACAGGAACCCACGTGTTTCCCACGCTTGTCCCGTTCTGGGGTGTTATCTCGCTTGTCCCGCTTTGGGGCGTTAGGAACTATGGTGTTTTCACGCTTTTTCCGCTCTGGGACATTGGGAACCCACACAGATTCACGCTTGTCCAGCCTCAAGGCGTTAGGCACCCACATTCTCACGCTTTTTCCGCTCTGGGACACTAGGAGCCCATGTGTTTTCACGCTTATCCCGCTCCGAGGCGTTAGGCGTGGACGTGTTTGCACGCTTGTCCCGCTCTGGGGCATTAGAAACCCACGTGAGTTCACGCCTGTCTCGCTCCGGGGCGTTGGGAACCCACGTGTTCTCACGCTTGTCCCGCCCTGGGGCGTTAGGAACCCATGTATTCTCACGCTTGTCCCGCTCTGGGGCGTTAGAAACCAACATGTTGTTACGCTTGTCCCGCTCTGGGGCAATAGGAACCCACGTGTTTTCACGCTTATCCCACTCTGGGGCGGTAGGAACCCACGTGTTTCAACGCTTGTCCCTCTCTGGGGCGAAAGGAACCCAAGTGTTTGCACGCGTTCAGGCCATTCAGGGGGGGGATATTTAGCACGCGGTCGGCTGGGCCAACAGAGTCAGGTGGGGCACAATGGCAGGAACAAATCAATGAATCCGCACCAGAGGCGTGATGACAGGAATCGTTCTGATGGGGGCCTCCTGGGAGTTCCTGGGACGCCTCCTGGGGCCTCCGAGAACCATGTATGTATTTTCGCGCGTGTCCCGCTCTGGGGCGTGAGGCGTCCACGTGCTGTCACGCTTGTCCCGCTCTGGGGCGTTAGGAACCCATGTGATTTCACGCTTGTCCCGCCCTGGGGCGTTAAGCACCTAAGTGTTTTCACGCTTGTCCCGCCCTGGCCTGGGGCTTTAAGCGTCCACATGTTTCCACGCTTGTCCCGCTCTGAGGCGAAAGGAACCCACGTGTTTTCACACTTGTTCCGCTGTGGGGCATTAGGAACCCATGTGTTTTGACGCTTGCCCCCCTTTGGGGCGTTAGGAACCATGTGTTTTCACGCTTGTTCCGCTCTGGGGCGTTAGGAACCGAAGTGTTTTTTCGCTTGTCCCGTTCTGGGGCGTTCGGAACCGAGGTGTTTTAACGTTTGTCCCGCCCTGAGGCGTTAGGAGCCCACGTGTTTCCACGCGCCTGCGCATTCCCAAAACCATCTCGGCATTTTGGAGCGCCGAAGCCCCTCAAGTTTTGAGAAACCTGCGCGCAGGACACGCCATTCTCGGGCAGACGCGCAAAAAGCTCACACTTGTGAATTTTCTACAATATTATAAGGGCCCAGACGTCGTTATTTATCGTGTATTATGCGCAGCACGCTTTGCAGCCTCTATTGAGCGAAAGAAAACAGGGGGTCTGTGGACCCCCGTTATTTATCGAGGATCCGAGATGAGGGGCACACTTTCCTCGAGCAGGCCCGCGCGAAACGCACCTTTATAAAACAAAATTGGACTTCACCTTGTTTTCTCTCGAGCGGAAATCTGCTGGCCCTACGCAAACTTGGCACCGGGGGCAGTGGAACACTGCAAGAAGAACCCTGGGCTCAGGCCCTGTCAGGGAAATCCCTGCAGAACTCTGACATCGGACTTCGGACATCGGCCTGCATCATGCACCGCGTGGGTGCCGCAGGGTCCCACCCTCTCCTTGGGGCCCCAAACGAAAGGATCTCGCTCAGGGGCCTCCGACACGAGAGGACCTCTGCGCATCACGCAGCTACATAGGGTTGGGCTCCTCGCCATACTGAGTTTGCTTCCAACCCATGACGCCCAATGCCGTCCCCCGAGACCGCTGGCGCCACGGGGGGGGACGTCCCCGGCTTCCCGGCCCAGGGGGGCGCGCCCATCTCTTCGTAGACGGCGCTGCCGACGGGCCCAGAGAGCGGATCGTAGTCGTACGCGCTCTTGTACGTCGCCCACCTGGGGGGGGTCAAAGGCGGCCATGTTCCTCTCTCCTCCTCCTCCTCCTCCTCTTCCTCCTCCTCCTCTTCCTCCTCCTCCTCCTCCTCCTCCTCCTCCTCCTCCTCTTCCTCCTCCTCCGCCTCCGCCTCCGCAGCCTCCTCCTCCTCCTCCTCCTGCCTCCCTCCCTGCCTCCCTCCCTGCCTCAGCCGCCGTCCCGGTTCGAGGCTTTGGGTGCAGCGCCCTGGTAACCGGTACCACGCGCTGCGAGCCTCCTCGGGACACGGCGGTCAGACGCGCCAGCCCGCGCTGTGGATTGCCATGAGCGTGTGGGCCAGCCGTGCTGCTGACGGGGCGTGCGCCGCCCCGTGACGGGCGCCCACGGCGCGCGAGCCAGCCTGGCACAGGCGAGCTCGCGAGCGGCGCACGCAGTCACACATCCTGCTGCGTGCGGCCGCCGCCGCAGCTACGGTGCGAGAACATCACAGCTCAGGACCCATGGGAGGAGGTGGCAAAGGCGGAGCTGGGCCATCAGGCGGACACAAAGGGGGTAAAGGTCGTGCCGCAGGAGCGAGCGCGCCGTGGCGTGTGCCGCCGCCTCCGCCAGGCTGGTGGTGTCAGACGTGTGGCAGCTTGAATGGCCCTGCGGACATGTTGTGCCGTACGTGCATGCCCCTCCCCCACAGCCTGCCCAGCCACAACGACAACGACGGCAGCGGCGACTCGAACCACCGGCGCCAGGACAGCAAGCACAGAGATGCTCGCCCGCGCTCAGGCTCTCGTCGCAGACGCCGCCGCCAGTCTAGTGTGTCGAGGCCCCGTTCAGGATCCCGCGTGAGGTTCGCAGAAGACGAGGAGTCCGACGGAGGCCAGGCTTCAGAGGCGGAGGAGTTGCGCAGCCCTGCGCTTGGCATCCTGCCAGCGCTCCCACAGGATGGACAGCTGCATCCAGCGTGGGTCGAGCCGCCCAGAGACGAGAAGGAGCTCGCTGCCCACAGGCGGTCGCTAAGACAGATGGCGGCGGCCACTGGTAAGCGACTGCAGGCGGCCAAGGAGCTCGGCATGACGAAGGAGCAGATGCAGCCCCTGGAAGAGGAGTACGCAGTTCAACTATGCATGATCATCACAGCTCGAGCCCCTGGTGTGAGATGCGATCGACAACGAGCGTTCGTGCAACGTGCCCAGGTGAAGCTCGACAAGGCCCATGCTGCAGCTGACCTAGCCCGAGCCAGTCTGGAGGAGAAGGAGGCTAAGGTGCTGCAGCGGGAGCAGGCGCTCAGTCGAGCCAAGACGTTGCTAGACCAGCTCGAGGCCATGAGACCAGAGACGGACGTGGACGTGAACATGGAGCCTGCAGCAGCTGCGCCTGCGCCGCCAGCGACAGGCGCAGCCTCTGGCACGCCTCCAGACCAGGCGCCGACTGCAGCCGCCATCGCGGAGCCGCAGGCAGCGCGGGCCCAGCTGACCATGCAGCCGACGTCGCTCGCGCAGCTGCCGACGACGCTCCGGGCGAGCACGAGCACCGCACGAGCGCCGCACGAGCCCCGGTGCAGGGATGGAGGCTGCCACGGGCGCGTGGCGCCGCTCTCGGGGCCGCCGCAGCGGCTGGCCCCCCGCGGCTCCGCCCGCGGCCGCGCCCTCGGCGCCGCCGCGCGCCGAGCCGCCTGGGCCTGCGGCCGCCGCCCCTGGCGCGAGAGGCGCCGCGCGCCGACCCGCCCGCCGCCTGGGCCCGCGGAGGCTGCGGCGCGCGCCGCCCGAAGCCGCCGCCCGTGCGGCCGCGGGCCAGGCGCGGCCGCAGCAGCCGTCGGCTCCCCAGTCGATGGCGGCTCGCGGCCAGCGTCCAGCCGGGCAGGCCTCGCCCGAGGAGCCGAGGGCCCGCGCGGCGGCGGCACGGAAGGGCCGAGCGTGCAGCAGGTCGAGCGCGCAAGCCAGGCGGGCAGCGAGGGCTGCGTGGCGCCATCGCTCGGCAGGAGGCGGCGCCCAGCCATCGTGGTCGAGGCGCTGCCCCGCCGACGCCCGTCGGACGTGCTGAAGTCGCTGCGGAGGCGGGTGAGCAGCACGCGGCTGGACTGGCCAGCCGTCGCCAAGGGCACGGTCGCAGTCACGGCCCGAGGCGGACTGAGGACGGTGTATTTAGTAGTGGACGGTGCAGGCAGCGTATCGGGGGGCGTCGACGCTGGGGTGGTGCGGCCTGGCGGGCAAGCTCTGGCGATTGAGATGCCCGAGGTAGCAGCTCACAGCTTGCCCGCCACTCCTTTTTTCCAACCAGGCCGCCACCATCACAGTCTCATGCAGAGTCTGATCCAGTGCGCCCTCGATGCCCAAGGCATCTCAGTTCGTCCTGGTGTACTGGTCAGGCATCTCCGTCAGCCCTGGCCCCTCAGTTCGTCCATCACCCCACTTGTTCATGGGCCCCAGAGGGAGCCCGAGCGATGCCTTTTTTACCCGTATCTGCACAGCAATACCCGCAGTTTTTTTGAGACCCACGGAGCCCTCCCCCCTGTAAACGACAAAGTTGTAAGACTGGAAGTGTATACAGGTGGGTCCGGAGGGTCGAATTATCCACAGCTGGGCGGACTCCATCTTGGGCATGGTGCATCTTCTCAGTTACGATGACGGGGAGATACATATGTGACGGGTATCTGTGCGGCGTCGACCCTGTGCTGGCTGACGCTGTAACCAGCCCGTCTGGCTCTGCCGAATTTCAAGCTGCTCTATGGCTAGTCGTATGGTTGCTGCAAGCCCCTGAAAGGTTTCGCAATCTCTCAGTCGAAATGTTCACTGATAATCAGTTGGTGGTATCAGCGGCAGCACGGGGTACGCGATGTATGTCATGTGGGGACCTACCGTGGATGTTCGACGGAGCCCTGAAGCTACTACGACAGTTTACGCCACGTACGTGGAAACACGTCATGGGACACAATGCTCATCCGTTGAACGAGCTTGCAGATACTATAGCACGCCTTGCGTCCATGGGCATTGCCCCGACTACTGACGCCGACTTTCAACCGTGGTCAGTATTGCTTGATGCTGCCGCTGATGTACCATGGATTTGGATGTCAGCAGCACAGTCCAACGACGGTCTTAGGGGTTTATCCGAAAGTTGGTGCGTGCGAAATGCCCGACATCTATCCACCTGTCCTGGATCTACGGACTGCCTTTTCGCCACCAGCTGGCCGCGGCTCGAAAAACTCGGGTGTGCCACGAGAATCCCTCACGTCAGGTATGCCGCCTCAGGTCAGCGCTGCAGTGGCGAATGTACTTACACTGCGGCCCCGCAGGAAGGCTGCGAGAGGGCATCGTACCAGGATGCGGTGTCGATATCAGGATACGGCTGGCCTCAATCTGTCTGGCCGCATGCTTGCGCTAGCTCATCAGTTTTCTACACGCCAATATCACATAGTTGGCACCCTAGAGACCAGATTGTGTCGCAGTGGCTGGACACCACCAGGGGATTTCATAGTTCTCACCGCAGCTGCAGAAGCTAGAGGCAAGGATGGAGTGGCTCTTTGGATCAACACGCAGCACGAATATGCGCATGGACGCACGCTGGCACGCAGACATGTACGTGTGATCAGCTGCTCGCCACGGCACATATTAGCAGCAATACGCGCGCCGGGCATGTGCATTGACGTGCTGGTTGGACACGCGCCACACTCACGACGACCGCATGCTGAGATACACAGCTGGTGGAGCAGTATGGTCACTCATGTCAGCAGTCGTTCAGCCAGCACCGCTGTACTGCCTTCTGGATGCCAATGCGACCCTAGGGTCGCAGGTGTCAGAACACGTGGGAGACGTGGCGCCAGAGGTTGAGAATGAAAGCGGGCAATGTTTCCATCAGTTCATGCGGTCCACGGGACAATGTGCAGCGGCTACGTTCCTACCGTCGTTTTCTGGAGTACACGGGACCTGGTTACTCCCCTGGAGCCCAAGGGCAAGATCCTAGGCGCCGAATTGATTACATTGCGGTTCCACTGGGCCAACTGCCAAATGTGACGAAACAAGGGGTGGACATCGACCTTGCCTTGTCGATGAGACGTGACGACCACTTCGTGGTTTCAGCTAACATGTATGTATGCCATACAGAACAGTACGAACCAGCCGTCACTTGGACTAGGTCTCGACATGATGTCACAAAACATGAGGACCCCGACTGTCTACAGAAATTTGAAGCAGAGTTGCGCAGTGTGCCTCAACCCCCCGTTTAAACCCATCCTGACGACCACGCTGAGCATTTAAATGCTCACATCTTGAAAGCGGCTGAGCTCGCCTTCCCGCCCAGGATGCCGGAGATTGGCCGTCAGCCACGCAGCAGTTGGATTTCCCAGGGCTCTCTCAACCTCATGGATCAGCGAATGCACGGACGACGAGCGTTACGGGCCCACTACCCGCTATGCTACTGGCGTGCGTTTGTGGCGTGGGCGTCGGACGGTGCTTCAGAGGGGGAGTGGTTTTGCTTGCGCACGCTATGATGGCGATTTGCGAATCGGGACGGGCCCTCACACCATGCCCTCCTACAGAGCTGCCGCCATGTCGCTAGGTGCGTGATGCTACCAAGGCCTTTACAATGCCACTAGAGACTCCGCAAGGTAGGCTCACACAACCCCCCTTCACACAAGACCACATCGCAGGACCGCGATACCTAGGACGTATGCCGACAGCATTCGAGCTGGAAATGGTGCGTCGTTTCTACTACGCTTGGCTTGGTTTTTTGTTCGGCAACTAGCTGCGTGTTTCTCAGAGCAGCCACGTACGTCATACAACAGTCTACCGGACAGGACTCATCATGACATTGCGCTAACATAGCAAATGGGGTTCGCTCGGCCTGGGACCGCCGTCAGTTTGCAGAGGCGCACGCAGCCTTGCAACGCGTACCGCCATTGCAGGATCTGACAGGACAGGCAGTGGTATCTGAGCAGCAGGTAGCACGAAGATGGCAGCAGCATTTTGCAGGATTGGAGCTGGCAGCCACCGTACCCGTCAGTGACGTACCCATGTTCGCCGGTTACTTTGGACGCAAGCCGTATGCGCGCATGCAAACCGATCCTGTCTCTCTTGCCGGCATCCCCTCGCTCTCTGACTTTCAGTGGTCGTGCCGTCAAGCTCGGAACTCGGCCCCTGGATATGATGGAGTTGCAGGAGGCCTCATGAGGGCCCATCCCACGATCATTGCAGAATAATACTATCCCCTACAACTTAAGTTTGCATTGACCTTGGTGGAGCCCATACACTGGAAAGGGGGTTACTACTCTGACCTCATCAAATCCGGACTAGCCGACCCCACTCAGTGTGCGAGATCCAGATCCATCCATGTGTCGCCTCAGATTGGCATGGCCTCCAGACGGTGCGTACGGACCCGATTGCTACCCTTCCTGGAGGCAGAGGCTGACACAATGCGGGGGACTACCAGGCAGAGGGACCACACGTGCGTCCCTTGTGCTGAGGACGGCCCAAGCGCTGGCCAAACTCAAGAAGCTGTCAGTTGGAGCGCTTTTCTTGTACGTCGTGCAGGCCTTCTACAGGGCCATTCGGGAGATCGTGGTGCGTGCCCACCGCGAAACCGACCTCGACGACCTTACCACAGCGACGATAATGCGTGCAGCCGGCTTACCCCCAGCTGCCATGCATCAGCTAGCCGACCGATTGCGACAACACCCGCCAGCCTTATCCAGATCCGACGTCGACCCCCACACGGTGGCCCAGGTGGAACAGTGTCACCAAGCACCGTGTTTTGTGCATGAGGGCTCTGGACAGGTATCGTTACCTCAACAGTCATTCTTCCCAGGACAATCACTCGCGGATGTACTCTTTGAGATACAGGTGGCCGACTGTATGCGGGAAGTGCGTGAGCGCATGTATGAAGAAGGCTATCCGTACTTACTGCCTCGGACAGTCAGGCCAAAAAACACTAGGTGGACTCATGCAGGGAGACACTGGAGAGCCCCAGGCAGAGGCCCCCCGGATTGACATCTCATACGCCGACGATGGTACAGTCATCCTGGTCACGCTTGCCACACAGTTATATGATGCGCTGTCCAGGTCAGTGGTGTTTGTGTCGGAGGCCTTTGCACGACTGGGACATAAACTGAACGTTGGGCCGTCCAAGACGGCAGCCCTCCTCATGTGGCACAGGCAGGGCACCAAGTAGGCACGACATGCAGCATGGCACGAGCACGGCGGGCACATCGCGGGCACATCGGACATGCTTGGAACAGTGAGCGCGCCCATAGTGCACAACTGCATACATCTTGGCTTGGTGTTCGACGCAGGAGCATCGATGACGCCAGAGATAGGTCATCGTGCTGCATCCACCGCGCCCTCTCTCCAAATGCTACGTCGGCGAGTCTTCGCGACTGATGATGTCTCACTAAATCACCGACTTGTGCTTGCTGACAGTCTCGTCATGTCAGGGCGACTATACAATTCATGCGCTTGGTCTACAGTCACGACAGCTGAGGCCAAGCTAGCACATGTAGAGATCATGAAGATATACCGTGCTGCCGCACGTGTCAGCCTCCAAGAGGAGGTCTCCCAGGTTTCCGACAAGCTTGTCCTGGCCCAACTACAGAGACCCTACCCTGATAGGGGCGCGCACCGGCGTTTGGTATGAGCATGGTTGCTGGAAGTGGCCACGCATAGGCAATGCACTGGCGCGGCATGATCTGGCAGGCCGTCGCGGTAGCGCACGTTGTTGGCCTGGCATGGACGCTGGCGCGCCTTCGACGGACGCGCGCCCGGTGCAGGCGCGCGCGAGTCCTGTCGTCGCAGCGTCGCGCACTCGCGCGAAACGCCGCGCCACGCGGTGAGGCGCAGCGTCGCGCAGGCGCGCGCGCGCCGCGCTTCGGCAAGCGCACGGGCATGCCGCGACGGCGCGGCCATGCAGCGCACGGTTTGCGGCCTTGGCACTCGTTGCTCGACGTGGCGCAATTGCGCAACGCGGCCGCGCGGCGGCGCAGCGGCGTTGCGGCGCGCGCGGCGCGCACGGGAGCGCGCCGCAAACGCGTCGCGCAGTCACATAGCAGACACGTAGCGCCGCGGCGCGAACACGGGCCGCCCCGCAAACGCGCTGCACAACCATGCACCCTATTCCGGGCCACGCTGCCCAGTGGGGCGCCGGCGAGACCCGGCACTTTGACCATGGACGCAGTGGACTGTGAAGGTCCTTGGTCCTTGGTCGGCACACGTCGCCCCCGACCTCGGCAACGGCAGCGCCGAGCGCGCGTGTGAGCCGGGATGGCGGCCGACAGGGGGCGCGGGTTCCTGTTCGAACACTGGTAGAGCACGTCGCGGTTGCGGTCGTCGCGCGGTTGGCGGTCGGCGGCGCGCAGAGAGGGGTCGGCCTCTCACTCTTCTTTCCGTTGTTGTAGACGCCGACCAGGCGCGCGAGGTCGAAGGGGTCGCGCCCTGCGCCGCAATCGCCCGCACGTGCACTCCCAGACGCCAATCAGGGTACCTAAAAGTACTGGTACTTCTGGAGATGGTCACTGTCAGAGCGTGGTCGGCGGCGCGGGTGGCCTGTCATGCGGGCGCTTCCGCGGCGATCACTACTGAACAGAAAGATCTGGTTGATCCGTTGACACATGAAGCGCAAGACGAGTCGAAAAGTGTCGACGCGGTTGCACATGTTCGCAGTATCGCAGCATGCTGGAAGTGTTAAAAATCCTGCGTTGGAGCACTTCAACCCGAACTTTTTAACTAGAGAGCCCGTATCAGACATTTGAACAGATACCTGTTGTGGTTCTCGTCGACGTTGTTGGTCAAAGCCACGCGCATGTTGGGCGTGCACACGGCGGTAAATATCGCATGCTTCTTCTGACCCATATCCGAGACCAGTCGTCGGCGGCAACTATGTCGCGAGTCTCGTCGTACATTCCAATGTGCATGAACACAGATAGCGAATTCCAGAAAGATGGAACGGAGGAAAACCGACCCCAGCCCCCCACATGAGGAATTTTAGACGAATGGGGCCATCAAACGACACGCAAACTGCAATCGGAAACAGGTCGACGGTCAGCCAACGACAACGCCGCGCAATGCAATGCGAACGGCGCGCTGCTGCTATGTTCATTGGCATTTGAACTTGGCGTTGCCTTGCGTTGGCCCGCAGTCAATGCCCGAAGTCATGGTGGATGTTCGCGCGCTCGTGCCAGGGCACAAACCGAGGGGCGCATCGGCCCACGGGGCGCCGGCAAGAGCCCAGGACGGCGCCCAGGGCCCGCCCCGCACAGGCGCGCATCGAAAATTTTAGATCCACCCCGAAAACAAAATGCAGGCACCAGGCAAAACAGTCCATGCAAACTCTATACAACATCGATCTAACTTCTCCGAAGCGAAAGGACTCGAGCGGGAGACCCAACACAAATTATATAAACATAAGAATGCGCTTAAATAAACGCCCAAAGTCTATATACTGGAACAGTTGCCTCAAGAGAAACGCTTCCGATCTCGACGCGTCCGTCGGCCGCGGGCGCGGGCGCGGCCGCGTCGACTGAGCCCAGGACGTCGCCGCGCGCGCGGGCCCCCCCTGCGGCAGCCGGCAACGACCTCGCCGACAGGGCGCCTACACTGACGCATATTCGGCAAAAATGCAAGACGCTGACATGTACAATCCATAGTTGTGGGGGCTGGGGTTGGTTGCCCACTGCCCATATCACTCAAGAGCTGGGGTCGAGCATTCAGAGTCCCAAGTACTCCTCAAGACATGGGGGCGATAATTCTTTCACGACGCCTCCCAAAGGAATGGGAGCGAGCATTCCTTTGCGACATTTCCCGAAGACACGGAAGCGAGCGACGCAATTTGTAATCTGGCAAAAAATGGGAGCGAGCGACGCACTGCAAACCTCCCAGGGAACGGGAGCGAGCTGCCGAAGTTGGCGATATCTCCCAAGGAATTGGGGCGAGTCGGGGCCCACGGGCGCACGGCGCGCCCCTCCGCGCGCACCGTTGGTAGACTGGAGACTTTCGGCCAGGGTCGCACGGGCGCGTTTTCACACTGCCTCAGTCCCGCCACTGCGCTCGGACGAACCAGCGCCTCGCGCCAAGGCAGTCCTCGTCCGGAGTCTCGCCAGTGGCCCGGCGAGAGCGCACGCGCTGTCGAAGCGTTTCGGTTGATGATTCTGGTTCAACCTTGAATGCCCTGCTCGGTTTACAAACACACGTCGAGGTAATCATATGGCACCGCAACTTGTAACGCCAGTTGCAGTCGTCGCTGCTACGCTTGATGTCGCGGTAGCTATCGCCGGCGCTGCGCGTCGTCGATGCGCCGTCGATGCCCTCGTCGCGACGGCGCGCGCTGCTCGGCGCCAGCGGTAGTTCCAAGACACTTCGGAGAAGCCCCCTTCCAGACTCGGCCACGTCCGCCGGGGCCGCCCACGCCGCGCCATGGCGCGGACCTTCGTGGCGGAGTCGCCAGGTGGCGGCAGCTCCCAGGCAGCCGCCTGGAAACCTGCGCTGACCGGCAGCACGGGCCCCATTGTTGCGCGGTCGCTGGCGGCGGTTCCCCGGCGCAGCCCGCCACGGGGCCGCGCCGACCAGGGGCGCGAGCCACGCGATAGCGCGGCCGCTGGCAGCGGCTCCCAGGCAGGACGCGCCAGAGACCCGCGCCCAACGACGGCGCGGACCGCATTGTGGAGGAGCCGCCGGGCGAGGCGCGCCGGACACCCAGCGCGCACCACGGACCTGGCCTGACTCACGCAGTCCACGAACGACTAGCGCGCTGGCGCGGGCACAGCTGGCCACTACCATTGCCAGCACCACGGGCCCGCAGTAGATCGCACTCAGGCCCTGTGCGAGACATGCAGTGTAGCCAGTAGCCGAAGCCTGCGCGCGTGCGGGGCCAAGGAGTAAGCAATTTCTTTGTCGAAGACGTCTGGGTAGCACGGCGACGAAAAACGATCGCCATTCATGAGCTTGCCACCTTGCACTTCACACCAAAACAGAAACTGGATTTCAGTCGGAAGTACCAACACCCAAGTGTGAGCAACTGTGGATGATCCAAAATGGCCCTGGTTACGAAACTGCCCAAGCTCGTTGCTGGCCAAGTGCGTTGCTGTTCTTGCACTGCCGACGACATGTCGATGACTGCTGGAATTTCTGCCACGATAATGGCCTTGCCTTATTGGACCTGGTGGACCATCAGACTTCGGCGAAGAACGTCGGCAGCGTTTCAAGGGCGGACATCGCGCACTAATGTGACAGATTTCTCTATCCAGCGCGACGCGCAAACAAAGAAAAAAAAACTCCCAGCGCGAGTTGAATATCCGACGCGCGGGAAGGGAGCCACATTGCTCAGCGACAACCACAGCAACGCACGGCAGCGCCAGCTGACCGCCGACTTGCGGCCGCGCTCTCTGCCAGGAGATCCGCGCTCCACGACCGGCATCTGAGGTGCGTGGCAGGTCGAAGCGCGATCACCCTGGCGGCCCCTTACCTCGCTCGCCCCGCGGTCGCCACTGGGCCCACTGGCCAGCACGAGCGAACGTGCCGCGGCTCTTAGCAGACTCGGGCAATGGTCCGACGAGTCCCCCCTCCTTCCAGGAGCTGGTCAGAAGTGGAGGCACGTTCATCTTCGCATTGACGATGCGCGAGGTCATCTCGGCGCTGAACTCGCCGGACCGCCACCCTCTCGTCTCCTGCCTGACAGGGAGAAGGAGGGAGAAGGGCTTCGTTGTAGCACTCCCAGCGACAACAGGCCGTCGCGTCAATGCAAGCGCACGCGCGCAGAACAGACGCCCCCCGATCCCCCTGCAACCGCGGGGTTGAGCGAGTCGCAAAACGGCGGCGCACACGCCACACCTTCGGCGCGCCAGCTGCGGCACCGCCAAAGATGTTAACCAACGTGAGTCGCACAGAGTGCGGCGCGACGCGCCATTGACAAAATTGCCGGACGCGCGCGCCTTCACGGCGAATTGCGGTTGCAACGCGCCGGCGCGGCCTGCCAGACGCCCGCGCCAAGGCGGCCCCGCTGGGCGGCCTCGCTGGCTGCGAGGCGCCGAGGGCACCGTCGACGACGAAGACGTCGACGGCCTTCTCGCCATTGCACGCGGACACGCGAGGCACGTCGGCAGGGCTGACGCACCCATGCCCAAGCTCTGGTCGCAGCGTAGTGATCGAGGCGGCAAGGAGGGCGCAACGCGCCGCTGCTGTTTTCTGCCTGGGCATGCTGTCGCAGTAGACGCGAGCATGCCAACGCAGTGGCGGCGTGGGTCGTCTTGCCACGTGAGTGGCCTGACTTGCACCTGGACGAGCACACAGGTCGCGCACCTGCGGCCGCTGGCCAGGAAGCGACCGCAGCCGCCGCGCGCGTCGGCAGGCGCGTTGAGCCCCACTAGGATCGCACTGACAACTGCAGATAGCGGTTGCTGCTCAGCCGCTCAGCGCGCTGCCCACGACTGGAGGTTGAGGCAGCGGCGTCTCGTGGCGCCTTTCAAGCACGGCGTCTATAGGTGGAGGCCACGTTTGCCGGCGGGCGCCGGTCGCAGCAAAGCGGGCACCGGGCCGGCGGCCGCTTCCGCGGGAGGCATCGCGATGGAGGAAGTGGCTGAAGAGCGCGAACAGGGGAAGGCTGAGCAGAAGCAGAAGTGGGCGGATCTGGAGACCGCGCGGCGCTACTGCCTCGCTCTTCCAACGCGTTCCGGTTGCCTTCGCACGTCCTCCTCCTCGCGACTGTTCTCTTAATCCCCTGCCTGGCGTCGCACTCCTCGCCTCGAATTTGCCGCGTCTCCCGCGGCCACAGGCCCACCGCGCCCCCCCCGCCCTACCTTATCCAGCAGCAGCTGGCGCCCCGCGGCCCGCGGCGCGGCGGAAGCGGAGACTGATTTATTCGCGCCGCGCGCGGCGCGCATCCGCGGGCGCGGAAACGCCGGCGCGCGCGCGCATCTTGGCCAGGCAGAGGCGCGCGCAAACGCGCGCGCTAGGCCTCTCGCGGGGCGCCGCGGATCGGAGCACGGGGCCCCTCTGCGCGCCCGCCCGCTGACCCAAAGGCGTAGCAGAGAGGCCGCGCTCTCAGAGCCGCGGACGGGAGGCGGAGAAGAAAGCCTGATAGCACGCGACGCACTGCACGCTGACAAAGATGACAGAGAGGAAGCAGGAAACTGAGAAGCACATGTAGAATACGATGGACGTGAAAACGGAGACGAAGACGCAAGTCGAAGACGAAGCGAACGGAACAGTCAGCAAGCACACGCCGGATCAGCCCTGGCAGATGATAGACATGACAAAGCGCATTCGTCGCGAAACAGTTCGGCGAATTTATCATAATCAGATCCTTCGGTTGCAGACCAAGCGTGCACTCTACAAAGCGAGCATCTCATGCTCGGCTCTACGTGGACTTGTCGGCCCTGTCAGTGACAACGCGGCCCGTCGGAAAGGAGGTGGAGAGCTCTGCGAGGCTCGATCCCTCGGATCGCCTGGGCCTGCTCAACTAGCACACCGCAAGCGGAATGGACCGACAAAGCACGCATGTAGCGAGGGGGCGCCAAGCCGCTGAGTCGGCCAGCGAGACCTCGATGGAGGCACTCCGCCGGACGGCGGCCCAGCAGGCGACAACGCAGTGGACACGTCAAGCGAAGTGCCAGACCCGCAGCAGGTTGCGCACTGAAGGTAGATCACGCTGAGTGGTGAATGCACAGCTGAGAAACGGTGCGCAGCGAGGTAGCACTGCCCGCATCGGCCGGCATGCGCCTTGATCGAGCGTTCCTGTTCGCTGAGGCGGTGCTGTGGCTGAGTAGGTGGCTTGAAGGAGAGATGCAGAGAAAGGCTTGGAATTTGGTAAACGTGCACGCGGGCTGAAATCGCATGCCAGCTGGCCCGGCCCGCACAAAGCCTCTGCGAGCTGCGTCCGGTGCGCCATAGCCGATCGCAGCCTGACTGTGGTTAGGAAAAAACATCTTCGGTTCCAGCAGGCATTCTGGGAGGTAGTTGGAGACGAGCTTCGCCATACGTAGGTGCGCTTGGTGCGCCAACCTGCGCGCGCACAAGCGCACAGCCGGTCGCAACGGCGCCCCAACGTGCGTAGCACAGTGCGTTGTTGGGCACAACCGTGGCATGCCTCTGCCTTTGCGCACGCTCCGGCGCACAGTTGAACGCACTGATGCCCAGCGCGCGCTTCAAGGCTCGTTGGTGCGCGCGGGCGTTGCACGTCGCGCGTGCTGAGCTGCGCAGTCATGCCCCAAGCGAAGCTGCGGCCAGTGCTGTGGGGTGCAATGGGTCGGGGATAATCGCGCCGCTCACGTGAGCGAGTCGCTTCACATCGCGGCACCGCCTGCGTCTGCTATTGTCCTGTGCAGCTGGACTCTCACACGTCTCATACGGCACGGCGTTTGTCGTCATCGCAGCCTGACAGCGCCCAGGGCGAAGTACCAGACGGTTTACAGAACAAGCATAACCACAGGCTGTTCGCGGGACGGAAGGTGTCGCGACATTGAAGACAAGGTTGGGAGAAGTTCGAACGTGCGCCCATATCGCACGATGCAAAATGCGCAGCTCTGTGGATCGCGAGTTGGGATTGCTCACAGCTCCGCTACCAACTCTCAACACTATACACTTACGCGGGCGCGCTGTGAGCCAGACGGCAGCGGACCCCTCCTATTCGAGTAAGGGGGAAGATGAGGACAAGGAGAATGGGGAGGATGAGGAAGAGAGGAAAGGAGGAGGAGGAGGAGAAGGAGGGAGGAGGAGGAGGAAGAAGAAGAGGAGGAGGGGGGCGGAGGCATGTGCGTGGACGAGAGGGCCAGCAGGGAGTACCGCAAGAAGAAGACGGGCCATGAGGCCATGATATCCACACACACATTGTCCTCGCCCCCCTTTTGGACGCCCCCGGCAAGCCAGTACCTGCTTCTTGTGAAGAGCAGTTTCTTAGAGCGAGCGTCGAACATCGGGCCGCAAGGCAGGGCTCGCGGCGAGACGGAGATGCACTACGTCGCGGGTCCCGCTCTGACAGGAAAGCCCGTCAAGAGCTCGGCCAAGTCAGCGCGCCCCTGGGATCCAGCAACACTTCGCTGCTGAACAAGATACCTTTGTGGCACGCCGTGCTCCATGAATAAGCTGTTGAGTCATGTGTGGGCTGCAGATTTGAAATCGGCATCTGCTCTGGAGGGATCCGCTCCTTCGAACCACCAGCAAATGACGCATTCGGAATCGACAACCGGGCCAGTCCGAAATCTTTCAGATGGACCATCAGCATCACAGCATCAGGAAGACCTGGAGAATCGAGGAGGACTATGTCCTGGGCGATTCCCTGTTCTGCAATACGGGCCTTTCTGCAAAGGGGCCCTAAGTGGCGCGCAACTCCCATACAGCCATCCGCTCCGAGGTTTTCACAAAGTTGCTGAAGCTTTGGAGCTGGAGCAGTGGAAGAAAAGAGAGAGGAGAG
>CAUYUJ010001283.1:59301-80958 GCA_963575745.1 Prorocentrum cordatum
ATGCGGACACGAAACGACGTGAGAGGAGGAGGAGGAGGAGGAGGAGGAGGAGGAGGAGGAGGAGACAAGGAGCAGAAGGAGAGAAAACGGAAGGATGAGGAGGAGGAGGAGGTAGCGCCACGACGAGCGACCCCCTTACGGCCCCACGGGGCTTATAGCGTATACCGAGAGATCCGGCGTGTTTTTTTGTGTTTTGTTCGTGGCATGCGCGCTGCGGCGCCCGATGGGCCGCAGCGCAACACGGAGGGCCGTAGGCCCAGACCCCCGACGTCGTGATGTTTTTCATGCCGTCGATCCCCAGAGGCCCCGACCCCTTCCCCGGGACCGGCTTTTCCTGCCGAGTCGTTTTAGTTGTCGGTCCCGGGGCCCAGCGAGGGCCCTCGGAGGCCGAACGTAGCGAAACACCTGCCGTCGTGATTTTGGGCATGACGCTATAGGGGGCCTGGGGTCTAATCAAAACTCAATGTTTCGTATCAACTTGCAGTTTAATATTCCAGCTCTTTTGATAGTAATACTGCAGCTGCGGACCTGAGAATTCTCATAGGCAGACGCGGCATAACCTATTACCCGTTAGAAAAGTACTACACTCAGAACGAACTTTCAAATCTCTTCGAATGTGCGGTGGTGTCGCGGCCAAGAGGGGGGTGTCCAAGAGGGGGGGGGTGCAAATCCTGACCAGCGGCATGTGCGCGGCCCAGAGGGGGAGGCCAGAGACGTAATGGAATAAGAAGAGGCGCCATGAAATCTAGGGAAAAATCATGGCCCCCGCCATGATATCCATCCCCCCCTTAGTCATCACCCCCCCTCTTTGCCGCCCCCGACCATAGGGGGCCTGGGGTCGCGGTGGTGTCGCGTGCCTCTGCTGGTCGGCGAACTCTCGAGCGGACGACGCAACGCGGCCCTGCGCCGTCGCAGGGCGACGCCGCGGCCGCGGCCGCTCGCGGCCACGCCGGGCGCTCAGGCCCGCGCCGCGCCGCCCGCGGCGGCGGCGCTGCCGCCCGCGCCGCCGCGGGCGCGGGACACGGGGGCCCCAAAAATACGCACCACCACCACGTCGACATCCTCCTCCCTCCTCCACCCTCCTCGTCCTCTCCTCTTCCCCTCCCCTCCTCCTGCCCTCCTCCCTCCTCCACCCTCCTCTCCTCCTCCCTCCTCCACCCTCCTCTGCCTCCTCCACCCTCCTCTTCCTCCACCCTCCTCGTCCTCTCCCCTCTCTCCTGGGAGAGAAAGAGGGGGGGAGGGAGGCATGGCGGTGGTATGGATGCTTGGGCCCCCCAGGACAGCCGCACCGGCGCCAGGACGAGCCCGCGCGCGGGCGAGTAGCGGACGGACACGGCGGCCGCGTCGCCGGGCGCCACCGCGGGGGCGCCCCCGCCGGCGCCCTCCTCGCAGGGCCACACGAGGCCCGCCAGCTGCGAGGGCGCCGACCCGCGCGCGGGGCAGCCCGCGCCCGCCCACGCGAACTCCTCGGCGGCTCCGGCCCAGACCCCCTCGAGCCCTGACAGACCCTGAGATCCTTAGGAACAAGGACAGGCGACACCAACACCAACAGGGCGAGGAGGTGCGAGGAGCAAAGGGGGGGTCTCCCTGGTGGTGTGGCCCCCCCTCTCGCTCCAGACATCCCCAGCCTCCAGCTCGGGGAGGCACCGTGGACCTCCTCGCTGGAGGTGGCCCCCTGGTGGTGTTGGTGTCGCATCTGCTCCCTGATCCTGGCGGCTCAATCTTTTCAAGCCCGGCGCTTCCGCCTTTTTCTGGGCCCCGGGGCCCTCACAGATCGATCCGGCTCGAAAAATGACGCAGCAAGATGGGCTCCGGGGCTCCGGGCGCGGATTTTCGCGATGTTGCAACTTGTTGGCTTCGTCGGATCCTAAGGAAAGCACGACGGCGGTGATTCCGCTAACTATGTTCGGCCTCTACGGTCCCTCCAGAAAGCGAATGAGGACTCGAGAAACCGGTCCCCGGGGGACTGGGTCCCGACCTCCGGGGGCCGACGTCCCCAGATATCCGACGTCTCGATTTTTTCGAGGCACGGGCCCCCGACCTCCCGACCACTTCCCAGGGACCGGTTTCTCATCCCGAGTCGTTTCTGGACGGCCCCGAGGCCCAGCGAGAAGGCCCCGAGAGGCCGAAAACGACGAAAAACCGCCTTCTCGACTTTGACGCGACGCCCGAGGTCTGGGTCCCGACAAAGATCATGACGTTGGGGGTCTGGGGGGGGGGGAGGTCTGCAAGCGGTGTGGGCTGCAGCCCGCGCCCTGGGGCGGGGCGGGGCGGGGACCTCGACGGGGCGCCCCCGGAGAGATCCCCGGGGGAGGCCCGACGAGGGCAGCGCTCGCCCGCACACGCCGGAGCGGCCCTGCAGGCATGAGCGACCCTACAGCCAACACCTGTCGGGTCGGGCGAAAGAGGGGGATAGCAAAGGGGGGGGTTGAGAATCAGCTCACGTAGCTGATTTTCCCGGCGCCTCCCGGCGCCGGAGGCGGCTATGTATCGAGGAATGGGCTCCTCGGTAAGGCCGAAACCAGCTGCATGCAGCAAATTTCGTAACCCCCCCTTTCCCAATCCCCCCCTTTCGCCCGACCCGAACCTGGGCAGACGTAAGTCTCGGGTACGTGGGACTCGGGTTGGCCTGACGGGGCCATCATGCAAATGACGAGACTCCATCTGAAGTCTGACGCGAACTTCCGCTGCAGACATCCCACGAAGACCGGATCGTCACAATCCAGAACGAGCTCGTCAAAAAACGTCGGCAAGCCCGAGTTCTGGCTTACTCGAGTCTGACGTTTCCCCGAAACACGTAGAGTAAGGATGCGCGATGAGGATGCAAGGGCCTTGGAAGCTCACCTCGAAGCTGTTCGAGCGGGGCGCGGCCAACGAGAGTGGCCAAGGATGGACCGATGAGGCAAGGATGCAAAGATACCCTTGCGAAGGGTGCCCATCCCTACTACGCGGGTTGACTGTACATGGTGCGCGCGGCTTGAGGGGGCCGCGGCGGGGGGGGGGGGAGCGACTTCGAGCGCGCCAGCCAGCACTGGGAGGACCCCTGTAGGCCCGCACCAGAAGGTCACTCCAACGTTGTGTTGCTCCCATCGTGCTTATAAGGACCCCATGCCAGAAATAATTCCGAGCACCCAGAATAAGCACCGAAACAATGTCGAACGAGTATCGCCTCCCAGGGCCCGACACGTGAAAACCCTCCAGTCTCGGTACTTCCTTGGTGCTCGAACTTCTGTCTGGAGATTCAGGCTAACGTAGCATGGAACATCATCACTCCAAAGAAGGATCACTATGACGTGTGCTCGAGATGTGGTGCCCCCCAGGCCCCACTTTGAGCATGGACCGACCGTCCCGGCATTCCTGTAGGCCTACCACGACATGTTCTTAGAACCCAAACATGTTCTCAGAACAAAAAGAATGTCCTTAGAACGTAAGCCCGATATGTTCAAACAGGACAAACTCGACCGGAAATGTTCTGAGGCATCCCGTGGAAACCACAAGCGGTTCTCAGAACATTGGTTGGTAAGCCTACGTATAGGCACGCCAGGACGCCTCGCCACTGCTTGACCCATGGCGCAGGTCGCAAGCAACACCCCGGCGCAACCACACCCGTTGCAGCCGCTCCGCTCCGCGAGCACGCCGTGCAGTCGGCCGGCCTGTCTGGGGCGGCGGCACCCATGGCGGAGGCCCGACCACAAGACACCTCCCACAAGAAACCCGACCCCCCAAACATCGGGCGTCTCGAAAAAATGAAGACAACAGTTCTTCATCGTTTTCGGCCTCTGGAAGCCCTCGCCGGGCCTCGGGGCCGTCAAAAAACGACTCGGGATGAGAAACCGGTCCGGGGAAGTGGTCGGGAGGTCGGGGGCCCGCGTCTCGAAAAATCGAGACGTCGGATGTCTGGGCCTGAGACCCCAGGACGTCCATTGATCCCAGACCCCCTCGACTCCTGAACAAATCACGACGGGAGGTTTTTCGCTACTTTCGGCCTCTGGGGGCCGTCAAAAAACGAGTCAGGATGAAAAAGCGGTCCCGGGGAAGGGGTCCAGACCTCTGGGGTCGACGTCATTAAAAAATCTTGACGTCGGGGGTCTGGGATTGCTTTCCACGGCAACTCCATGGACACCCCAGAAACCCAGGGCACCCTGGAGGCAAGCAGGGTGTTTTCTCCTGGCATGGGCCCCCACCCAGACCCCCGACGTCAGAATTTTTGTGTAACGTCGACCCTCAGAGGTCTCGACCCCTTCTCCTGGACCGGTTTTTCATCCTGACTCGTTTTTTGGCGGTCCCGAGGCCTGGCAAGGGCCTCCAGAGGCCGAAAATGTGGAAAAACCTCCCGTCGTGACTTTTCCGTTGCCCGAGGGGGTCTGGGCACTGTACACACCGCCACCGCCCCAGGCCTGGCCCATCCTGGGCGGAGCAGCGGAGTACTCGCCCCCCCCTTGGCTTGGCCCAGGAGGCATGCGCACCGCTCTCCTGGGCCCGGCATGGGCCCGGCCTGGGGCAGTTGCATGTGCCTACCCTTAGATCCGATGACGCGAAGAAGCTGAACCATCGCAAGTAGAAGAAAAAAACAACCAGACATCACGCGTCTCGAAAAAATCGAGACACAAGTTTTTTGTCGTTTTCGGGCTCTGGAGGCCCTCGCCGGGCCTCGGGGCCGTCAAAAAACGACTCGGGATGAAAAACCAGTCCTGGGAAAATGGTCGGGAGGTCGGGGGCCCGTGTCTCGAAAAAAAGGAGACGCCGGATATCTGGGAACGCCATGAACATAAACTTTTGGCGCTCCGCGCAAAGTTCCTGGATCTGCGCTGAACCCCCCCTCCCTGGCGTGCGGAGCGCGCCAGAGGCGGCGCCGTAGGCGCCGCCGGGGGGGGCCCAGCGCGGATCCAAGAAATACGCGCGCAACGCTAAACATTTCTGTTTATGGCGCTTGTTCTTCGTCGAGCAAGATATTCTGGCCAGGGCCATAACCTGCGCCACATCTCCTCCTCCTCCTCCTCCTCCTCCTCCTCCTCCTCCTCTCCTCCTCCTGCTCTCCTGCTCCTGCTCCTGCTCCTGCTCCTGCTTCCTGCTCCTGCTCCTCCTGCTCCTGCTCCTCTCCTGCTCCTCCTCCTCTCTCCTCCTCCTCCTCCTCCCTCCTCCTCCTCCTCCTCCTCCTCCTCTTCCTCCTCCTCTCCTCCTGTTCCTCCTCCTGCTCCTGCTCCTGCTCATTCTCCTCCTCCTCCTCCTCCTCCTCTCCTCCTCCTCCTACCCTCCTCCCTCCTCCTCCTCCTCCTCCTCCTCCTCTCGATCCGCATCGACTTTCGTGAGGGCCCCGGGGGCCCGAAACTGTGCTGGGCGAGAACGTCCAGCTCGATAAACAAATTTTGGGACGCCAGGACCTCTGGGGACACCAGAGGGTACCGTTAGGTCGGGCATGTCCCCCTGCAGGCAGATTTTGAGAGACAAATCATAAATGTTCAACAAATAGTCAAAAATAGTCTCTCTCTCTCACTCTCTCTCTCTCTCTCTCGCTCACACTCACATACACACAAACAAAGAAAAACTACAAATCGCCCCCTGACTATGTTTTTTGAGTTTTCCTCCTGTAGAGGGACACGCCCGACGTAAAGGTACCGATGCCGATACTCCCCAGACCTCTCCTGGGGCGCGTTCTGATCAGGACTTCGAGGCGAATCCAGCGGTGGCGACGAGGGCCTCCGAGCGGATTGTGGAAACCAAAAAGTACCGATACCGCTAATCCCCAGACCTCTCCCGGGGTGCGTTCTGACCAGGACTTCGAGGCGAATCCAGCGGTGGCGACGAGGGCCTCCGAGGAGGCCCACAAAGGGGAAAACGGCCGCAGGGTAGAGGTATGGGTACCTTTTCCTTCTCTGAGGGTAGATCCCGCCACCCCCCAAACCCCTGGCGTCATGACTTTCTCATAACCTGGATCCCCAGAGGTCGGGGCCCATTCCCCGGGGCCGTTTTCTCGTCCTGGGTCGTTCTTGGGCGCCCCGAGGCCTGGCGAAGGCTCCCTCGAGGCCGAAAATGGCGAAACACCTGCCGCCGATCTAGAGCATGCTGCTTCGCATGAGTTTGGTGCAGATGCACGGAAAATGAAATGGATCCGTCAGCAGGTCACTTTTGTGCACAGATGTAGCAGCTGTGATGTGTGTTTTTGGGTAGTGGGCCAGCTTATGATGCCATGCCCACCCCGCCCCGTCTCCAGGGACTTCGCACGACCCTATGATGGTGATGGGGTGGGGAGACTCAGACATGCGACGTTCTGATGTTGTCTGGACGGCGCCCCCGGCAAGCCGGACCCACTCCCCGGGGGCCGGTTTTGCGTCCTGCATCTCTTTGCTGACGGCCCCGAGGCCCGGCGAGGGCCCCCAGGGGCCGAAGATGGTAACGAAAACCTCCCGCCCAGATTTTCATGTACGACGCGACCATGTCTGGGCTCGTGTTAGGTCGGGCCCGTCCCCCTACAGGGGGATGTTGGGCGAAAAATTAAAAACACTGAAGAACTACGCCCAAAATGCTCAAAAATAATATATATATATATATATATATAACTGACTATGTTTTGACTATTTTTGAATTGTTTTCCTCCTGTAAAGGGACAGGCCCGACTGAAGTCTGGGCTCGTGGCTCGAGAGGGCCTGGGATCGTGACTCGACGCGACCATGTCTGGGCTCGTGCCTCCTCCTCCTCCTCCTCCTCCTTCCTCCTCCTCTCCTCCTCCTCCTCCTCTCCTCCTCCTCCTCCCCTCCTCCCCTCCTCCTCCTCCTCCTCCTCCTCCTCCTCCTCCTCCTCCTCCTCCTCCTCCTCCCCCTCCTCCTCCTCCTCCCCCTCCTCGAGAGGGCCTGGGATCTCGGGGCAGAACCCGCCGCCCCCGGGCTGGGCGAGGGGCGCCCAGGAGGCGTAGAGAGGGGCGCGCTCCGGCCAGCATCTCCTGGCGAATTCCGCGGCGACGACGGGGGCCTCCCAGGAGGCCCAGGAGAGGGGAGAACGAGGGGAGGGGGTAGGTATGGGTACCTTGTCCTCCTCTGGACTTATGTTGCCCCCATCCTTCTTGAGCACCACATCCAAGGAGTAATTTCGAGCACCCAGAGGAGGAAAAGGTACCCATACTAGGGGAACGAGCGATGACATAAGCATAAAAAGCTCGGAGGTCCGCGCGGATTTCTCGAATCGGCGCTGGACCCCTCTCCCTGGCGCGCGGAGCGCGCCAGGGGCGGCGCCAGAGGTGCCGCCAAGGCGGTCCAGCGCCGATCCGAGAAATCCGCGCGGACCTCCGAGTTTGTATGTTTATGTCATTGTTCGTTCCCCTAGTATGGATACCATTTCCTCCTTTGGACTTATGTTGTTCCCATCCTTCTTGAGCACCACATCCCAGGAATAATTTCGACCACCCAGAAAACCATCGAAACGGTGTCGAACGAGTACCGCCTCCCAGGGCCCGCCGCGTGAAAACCCCCCAGCTTCGGCACTTCCCTGGTGCTCGAAACTGTTGCCGGCGATCGAAGCTCCTCCTCCTCCTCCTCCTCCTCCTCCTCCTCCTCCTCCTCCTCCTCGAGAGGGCCTGGGATCTCGGGGCAGATCCCGCCGCCCCCCGGCCTGTGCGCTGGGCGCCCAGCAGCAGCGGCCACGGAGCCCCCGGAAGTCTCGACATATACTCCCCAGGACCGGCGTTTCGTCCTCGAGTCCCTTTCTGACGGGCCCGAGGCCTGGGCCGGGGCCCCCCGAGGCCGGAATTGGCCAAAAACCGCCCGGCACGTCTAGGGGGCCCGGAATCGGGGGCGTCCAAAGAGGGGGCGGGGTGCAAATCAGGGCCAGCGGCACGTGTGCGCGGCCCAGGGGGGAGGGCCAGGGACGCAACGAAAGAAGAAGAAGAAGAAGAAGAAGAAGAAGAACAAGAACAAGAAGAAGAAGAAGAAGAAGACGAAGAAGAAAAAGAAGAAGAAGACGCAGAGGTGCCGTGAACTCTGGGGAAATACCGTGGCCCCCTCCAGGAGATCCGCCCCCCCGTCATCACCCCCCTCTTTGCCGCCCCCGATGGCAGGAGGGCCGTCGGGACAGCCGCCGAGATGGAGGAGTAGGAGGAGGAGGGGGAGGAGGAGGAGGGGGAGGAGGAGGAGGAGGAGGAGGAGGAGGAGGAGGAGGAGGAGGAGGAGGACGGGGGGGCCGCCCCCCCGCGCCGCCGCCGCCCCCGGGCCTGGGCGACGGGCGCCCAGCAGCGGCGGCCCGCGCCGCCCAGCCGCGCCAGCGCGGCGGGGAGGCCCTCCGGGCCCAGCGGCAGCGCCAGCGGCTCGGAGGGGGGGCCGAGGCGGCGGGGCGCCAGGGCCGCCTCGTCTCGGGCTATCAGGGTTATGTTGCTCCTGTCCTACTCTGAAGGGCCACATCCCAGAAATGATACCAGAGAAAAAACCCAAACATAACCTTGTTAAGGCTGTAGGGCTATGGGGCTTCAGGGCTATATGGACTCTTGGGCGCTATATGGGCTATATGGCTGTATGGCTCTATGGTTATAGAGCTATAGGCTTAGGGTTATGTTGTTCCCATCCTACTCAAGGACCGCATCCCAGAAAGAATTTCGGGCACCCGAAAAAAAGTGTCAGAAGCGTGTCGAAACAGTGTCGAAACGGTGTCGGTCGAGTGTCTCCCAGGGCCCGACACGTGAACACCCTTGAGTTTCGGTACTTGTTTGGGCGCTCGGAATTCTTCCTGGTGATCAAGGCTAAAGTAGGTTGGAGCATCATAAGCTGAGGGCGGGTACGCCCTCCTGCGGGCGGACTCCCAGAGATCCAGCGCATTCTCAGTACACACTGGTGGCAAGCAGCTGTTTATCAACATCTTTTCTCTGCTCGCGTTTCTGATACGTCGGCCGTCGGTGTTCAATTTCGCCAGGCACCTCAATAGTTTCAGTTTGTCCTCGGGGCCATCCGTCAGTGAGCGAGCAACTTCGGTGAACCAGCACGGCGGAGGTTGTCCAAATTCTTGGCCTCTCGGAGCCCTCGCCGGGCCTCGGGGCCGTCAAAACACGGCTCGGGACGAAGAACCGGTCCCGGGGAAGGGGTCGGGACTTCCGGGGACCCCGCATTGAAAAGATCACGACATCGGATCCGCGGGTTTGGGGAGAAGAACGAAGATAGTTACGGCAGGTTCGCGTCGTGTCGACCCCAGCGTTGGTTCCTGACACCGCGGGGGTCGTTCAGACTTGAACGATCGGCCGTTTCAGAGAGGCCGGATCGTTCAAGGATGGGCCGATTCTGGGCCACAAACGGCGTTCAACCTGAAAAACGCCCGCGCTGGGGTCGCCGCCGGTCGACACGACGCGAACCTGCCGCAAATAGATTCAAAGATGGTCGAACAATGGTCCAAAGATCGTCCCCAGACTATTGCTTGACCATTTTTGAATAGATTCCTCGTGTGGAGGGACATGCCCGACGTAAGCCTCGTCCAGGCCCACGAAAACGGGGACGCTCAGCGCGTTGATGCAGCGGACGTCGACGCCGCCGGGGCGCTCCACGACGCGGGTGCGCCTCGCGGCGGCGAGCGAGGGCCCGGGCAGCGGGCGCCTCGACAAAAATCGAGGCGGAGGTTTGAAGGGGCCCTGGGACACACAAATAAATACACACAAATAAAAATATTCCCCATATTGTCCCATATTTTCTGGTGTTTTGTCTTCCCCCCCACTTCCCATATTTTCCCATATTTTCTGGGGAATCGCCGATTACTTTTCCCTCCTGAAGGTTGTCCGTCGTGTTCGGCCCCTCGAGGCCCCCGCCGCGCCTCGGGGCCTCCAACCAAACGGCTCGGGGTGAGGAACCGATCCCGGGGAAGATGTCAGGAGGTCGGGGGCCCGTGCCTCGCAAAAATCGAGACGCCGGATGTCTGGGGGTGGGAGGGTCACGCAGCCTTGAGTCGGGCCTGTCCCTCTACAGGTGGGACATTCCAAATATCAATCTATCTATCAATCTATATATATATGTGAAAAAATAGCCTGGGGACGATTTTTCTGGTATTTGTTGATTATGTTTCGAGCGTTTGTGGGGTATTCATTCATTTGTCTTGCAAGATCCGCCTGTAGGAGGACATGCCTGACCTAAACGTAACCTCAAAGAAGCGTCGTGTGACCAAGACTGTGCCCAAACCTCTGCCCCGGGGGTGTGGCCGCAACTTGCGCCAGGAAATGTCCGACCGCGCCCAGGTGCGACCGAAGCGGTTGGTTCGAAACCAAGGCAAGCTTCAGATTTATGTTGCTCCCATCGTACTTGAGGACCACATCCCAGAAATAATTTCGAGCACCCAGAGAAGTGTCGAAAGAGTGTCGAACGAGTGTCGAAACAATGTCGGACGAGTGTCTCCCAGGGCCCCGTGAAAACCCTCGAGTTTCGGTCATTATCGTCTGGTGCTCGAAATTCTGCCTGGTGATCAAGGCTAAAGTAGGTTGGAACATCATAACTTCAGCTCTGGTCACACTTTCGGTCATCCGGCGTTTTCGGTCACAACTTCGGGCACGTGTTCGGCCAGCGATTATGCTCGGCCACCTACCTTTTCGGCTGACAGGGGCGGGGTGCCGTGAGCAGTGAGGAGGAGGAGGAAGGGGCCCTGGGACACACAAATAAATACACAAATAAAAATATTCCCCAGATTCTCCCATATTTTCTGGGTTTTTGTCTTCCCCCCCACTTCCCATATTTTCCCATATTTTCTGGGGAATCGCCGATGAATTGTGTCTGTGTGTGTGTTTTTTCCCCCTGAGAAGAGGAGGCCTTCTCAGAAAACAGCGCCGCTTCTCGGGAGCCCTCCGGACTGCCGAGAGAAGTGTCTCCTGCGCCTCCGGGGAGGGCTCAGAGAACACTTCTCGCCGCAGGCCGTGGGGACCTCCGAGCCTTCTGCGAAGGCCCGCCCCTTCTCCCCGGATCCCCGACGTCACTACTTCCTCCATTCCGCGAGAAGTTTTCTGCGCCTTCGGGGTAGGCTCAGAGAACACTTCGCAGCGGGCCGTGGGGACCTCCGAGCCTTCTGAGAAGGCCCGCCCCTTCTCCCCAGATCGCCGACGCCACTATTTCTTCATGGCGCGACCCCCAGCGGTCTGGACCCGTTCCCTGGGACCGGCTTTGCATCCCGAGTCGTTCTTGACCGTCCCGAGGCCCGGCGAGAGCCTCCCGAGGCCGAAAACCGCGAAAGACCTTCCGCCGTGATTCTTCCATGACTCGAGGGGGCCTGGGGGCCCAGACACGCGACGTCCTGATTTTTTCAGGACGGCGCCCCGGGAAGTCCCGACCCTTTCCCCGGGACCCGTTTTTCGTCCTGAGCCTTTCTTTGACAATCCAGAGGCCCGGCGAGGGCCCCCCGGGGCCGAAAACGGCCAGAAACCCGTCCTGATTTTTGTTACGACGCGGTCATGTCTGGGGTCGTGACTCTTTCATGACTCGAGGGGGTCTGGGTGAGAAGACCCGCCCCTTCTGACTTCTCACTGCACCGACCTTGCAGACGTGCTGCAGCGGATTCTTGCGCGGATTTCTGTCCATGGAAAACCCCGAAACGGCGAGCGAAAAACGAAGTGAATTTCGCGTGGACTTGTTTTAAGTCGTCACCCCTGGCCAACAAAAAGCCCGCACGAAAGCCACCTCGAAATCCGGAGCGAAATTCTCCAGGACACTCCGGGCCAATCCTATCGTTTTCCTACGATATCCTCAGACATCCGACGTCTCGCTTTTTTCGATACACGGGCCCTCGACCTCCCGACCACTTCCACGGAACCGGCTGTTCGTCCCGAGCCATGTTTTGACGGTCCCGAGCCCGGCGAGGGCCCCGAGAGGCCGAAAACGACGAAACACCTCCGTCGTCCCGATTCCTTCGAGACGTCCGATGTCTGGGTCCGCTCTGCGGTGTTGGCGCCATGACGCTTCCCCCCCTGGGGCTCGCCGCCGAGCCTCTCCAGCTCGGGGCTCTCCACCGCCGTGAGGCTCGGGCGGCCGGTGATGGCGTCGCAGGGGCCGCAGACAACGTGGGGTGAAGAGAGGAGCCCGCTGGTAGAGGACTCCTAGATGGGGTCCGAGTACCCAGACAGCGGGCGTCTCGAAAAAATCGAGACGGCGGTTTTTCGTCGTTTTCGGCCTCCCGGGGCTCTCGCTGGGCCTCGGGGCCGTCAAAAAATTGCTCGGGGCGAAAAACCGGTCCCGGGGAAGTGATCGGGAGGTCGGGGGCCCGCGTCTCGAAAAAATCGAGACGTCGGATGTCTGGGGAGGACTCCTAGATGGGGTCCGAGCGGATGGGGTCGGAGGATCGCGCAGCAACGCCGATACATCGGCGATGTATCGGCGATGTATCGGCGATGCATCGTCGACGTGGGCGATGCATCGGCGACGTCGACGTGGGCGATGCATCGGCGACGTCGACGTGAAGCAAATCGGGCTCCACATCGAGCCGCATCGGCGATGCACCAGCGATGCGGCGCGATCCTCCGACTCCATCTACTCCGACCCCATCCAGGGCCCCAGGGGCCCTTTGGGGGCCCATTTTATAGGGCCCCAGGCATGATCGCGTCGTGAAAAAAATCAAGAGGGGCCGGTTTTCAGCCTCGGGGGGCCCTCGCCGGGCCTCGGGGCCGCCAAAAAACGATGCAGGATGAAAAACCGGGCCCGGGGAGCGGGTCGAGACGTCCAGTGACCCCGCATTGAACAAATCAGGGCGTCCTGCAGCCCTCGAGCACCCTGTGTTCATTGCCCCTACCCTGAGATCCGACGGCGCAGAGAATGCGAGCATCGTAAAAAAAGGCACGGCTGGAGACCCTAGGCCCCATCCTTCCTCGCCGTTGTTCGAGCCCGAAAGACCTGTGAGGGTCTTGGGGCCCGAAACTGGGCGAAAACGCCCAGATCCAAAAAAATGAGACGCCAGGATCGCGCTCAGCTCGAAGCAAGAGGAGGGGGGAGGAGGAGGAGGGGGAGGAGGAGGAGGAGGAGGAGGAGGAGGAGGAGAGGAGGAGGAGGAGGAGGAGGAGGAGGAGGAGGAGGCGGAGGAGGCGGAGGAGGAGGAGGAGGATGAGGAGGAGGAGGGCAGGAGGAGGAGGAGGGAGAGGAGGAGGGAGGAGGAGGAGGAGGAGGAGGAGGAGGAGGGGAGGAGGGAGGAGGAGGAGGAGGAGGAGGAGGCGGAGTGGAGTGAGGAGGAGGAGGAGGAGGAGGGAGAGGAGGACGAGGATGAGGAGAAGGAGGAGGAGGAGGAGGAGGAGGAGGAGCAGGAGGAGGAGGAGGGGCGGGAGGAGGAGCCGCCTGGCTCGAAAAGATCGAGACGCCCGCTCCGGTGGACGCGGGCCGGCTCGAAAGCGCCCAGATCCCCAGACCCCGACGCCATGTCTTTTTCATGGCGTCGACCCCCCAGAGATCCAACGTATTGAAGAAAACAAGAGGGAGGTTTTTCAAGGTTGTTGGCCTCTCGGGGCTCTCGCCGAGCCTCGGGACCGTCAAAAAACAACTCAGGACGAAAAACGGGTCCCGGGGAGTCCGGACTTCCGGGGACCCCGCATTGAGAAAATCACGACATCGGATCTCTGGACCCCCAAGAGTTCTCGACCCATTCCTCGGGAGCGGTTTCTCGTCCTGGGTCGTTTTCTGACGGCCCTGAGGCCCAGTACGGGCCCTCGGAAGCTGAAAATATAGAAAAACTTCCCGCCGTGATCCCGTCATGACTCGAACCCAGACATGCGACGTCTTGATTTTTCAGTACGGGGCCCCTGGAAGTCCCGACCCTTTCCCCGGGACCAGCTTCTGATCCTGCATCGCTGTTTGACGGCCCTGAGGCCCTGCGAGGGTCCCCGATGAGCCGAAAACGGCCCTAAACCTCCCGCCCTGATTTTCTTTCTCACGGGTCTGTGAGTATCGTTCAACCGATCCCCATCCCCAGCGGCGTGGCCTGGGGCCCACTGGCCGACTTACCCCCCTCCCCTAAATGGGGGCATAGGTCCTTCCCTTCGGGCTCCGAGGGGTGTATCCCCGACGGGGGGGATACTTTGGTGGGGGTCTCGAAGGGGATGGGAATGGGGATGGGGATTGGTGAAAAACGACACCGAGCCTGGGGGGCCGAAGCGCCCGGCTCGAGGGCGCCGAGAGATCTCCCGGCGCGCCACCGGCCGCCCGAGAGGCGCAGCTCCAGCGCCGCCGGCACGGCGCGCGCGCCCTCGCCGCCGCTCCCCGCCGCCGCGAGGACGCGCCAGGCGGCCGCGAGCGCCTCCAGCGCCCCGGGCCGCAGGCAGCCCAGCGGCTGCACGAGGTCCTCTCCTCCTCCTCCTCCTGCTCCTGCTCCTCCTCCGCCAGGCATCATGCATGTGAGCCAGAAAGGACGGTCACGAAGAACTCATCCTAATCGTCCTCTACTTACTCACTACATCCTCCTCGCCCTCTACTCCCCCCTCCCCCCATACCCTTCCCCTTCACCCTCCTCCTCCTCCTCCTCCTCCTCCTCCTCCTCCTCCTCCTCCTCCTCCTCCTCCTCCTCCTCCTCCTCCGCCTCCTCCGTCAAGGAGAGCCCCGAAGCGAAGCGAGAAGTCCCAGACACGATCGCGTCGCGGAAAAATTCGGACGGGAGGTGTTTCACCGTGTTCGGCCTCGGGGCGCCCACGCCGGGCCTCGGGACCGTCGAAGAACGACTCGGGGCGAAAAGCCGGCCCCGAGGAAAGGGTCGGGACTTCCGGGGGCCCCGCATTGACAAAATCACGGCATCGGATCTCTGGGCTTGCGTCGTGAGAAATTCAGGACGGGAGGGGTTTCTATAGAAACCTCTCCCGTCCTGAATTTCGCCGGGGGGGCCGTCTATAGAAAATAGCTATAGCTATTTTCTATAGAGAAGAACTCTAGCTATTTTCGGCCCCCTGGGACCCTCGCCGGGCCTCGGGACCGTCAAAAACCACTCAGGACTAAGAACGGGTCTCGGGGAAAGGGTCGGGACTTTTGGGGGCCCGCATCAAAAACAAAAACACGACGTCGGATGTCTGGGCCAGTGGCTGCACGACTCAGGACGAAGAATCGGTCCCGGGGAAATGGTCGGGACTTCCAGGGACGCCGTCCTGAAAAAATCAGGACGTCGCATGTCTGCGTCAGCTGCACGCAACGATCGAGCGACCCCAGGCACGAGCGACCCTCCCAAACAGCGGGCGTCTCGAACAAGGTCGCGACGGAGTGGTTTCGTCGTTGTCGGCCTCTCGCCGGGCCGTCGCGGGGCCTCGGGACCGTCAAAAAACGACCCAGGATGAAAAACTGGTCCCGGCGGGAATCCGTCCAGACCTCTGGGGTTCGACGTTACGACCAAATCATGACGTCGGCAAGCGACTGGGGAGCGACCCCCGGCAAGGGTGGTGCGCGGCTCGCCGGACGATGCATGCGGTGCGAGGAGGAGGAGGAGGAGGAGGAGGAGGAGGAGGAGGAGGAGGAGGAGGAGGAGGAGGAGGAGGGCGGAGAGGAGTGTGGAGGAGGGGGGGGTGAGGGGGAGGAGGGGGAGGGGGCGGAGGAGGGGGAGGATGGGGGGGGACGGGGGAGGAGGAGGAGGAGGAGGAGGATAGGAGGAGGGGGAGGAGGAGCGAGGAGTGACGGAGGAGGAGGCAAGGAGGAGGAGGAGGAGGAGGAGGATCCGTAGCCATTTTGGCTCAAGCCATTTTGGCTCAAGTAATCCATTTCTCGAGGTGGCTTACAGCGAGCTATTGTTGGCGCTCTCACGATCCCTGTTCGAGCCTGCCCGAGGCCTTACAGGAATTCGTTCGGCTATTCATGAAAGGCCAGGGTTGGTGCAACCACTGGCAATCCCCGTTCTCGCAATATCATGGCGCTCAGCAGTACGGAAGTTGGAAGCCCCAGGGACAGCCATCCTCCAAAGTTGTGTGCCAGGGATGCGGTTGCAAGAAGAATCGTCTCGCGTGGTCCCACTGCATGCACTGCAAAGCCCCGCTGCAAAGCGTGTCCAGCAGTCCGTTTGGCGGCAGCCATCACGTGTCTGACTGGAATGGTGTGCCTCCAGGTGTGTTCGCAGCTTCTCCCTTTTCCAACGCAGGAGGTCCTGGCTCAAAAGGCATGGGCAAAGGCCTCGGTGGCGTTGCAGGCACGGGAGGAGGCGCATGTGGCGGGAAGGGTGCAGCGGGACAGCCACCGCTACCGACTGGACCCGTGCCGAACCTCAGTCTGGCCGAGGCGAAGCAGCTCGCGGAGCTCTCGCAGAAGGCTGGCGACTCGGCCACGTTCAAGCGCTACTCTGACCTCGCCAAGCACTTGGAGAACGCTCAGAAACCTCCGCCGGCAGTTTCCCCTCAGACGAAGCTGCAGCAAGCAGACAGCGCCGTCAAGAAGCTGGAGAAGAAGCTCGAGGCTGACCTTGCGCGCTTGCTCAGGCTGCAGAACGACATGGAGGAAGCTACAACCAAGATGCAAGATACCAAGTCCGCCCTGGCCAAGGCGGACCAGGACTACAAGAGCGCTCTGGCGGAATGCAACGAGAGTGCCAAGATCGGGTCACCCAACCACGTGTCGAAGTCGCAGTTCACACCTGTACCGTTGGGCGACCTGGTTGAAGGCAAAATTGGCATCAATTCTTTCTTTTCGTGTGACCTGCTGGACGAGCTTAGCAAGGAGTACGAAGTCACAGAGACCGACCGCATGGAGTTCGAGAAGCGGAAAGAGTCTTTGCGGGACGGAGTGCAGAAGCTGGCATCGGATCTTTTCAAGCAGGTTGTCAACGCCGCGCAGGATGCCAAGAATGTGCATGTGCTGCATCTGTCCCGTCTCATCCCGAAGCGCAGGAAGAACAACGAAGGAGGTGCACAGCCAGCTGGTGCACCAGAAGAAGGTGAAGTTCAAGGCCCACGCGCTGCAGCTCAGAGTGGTGCAGCCGCTGCAGCCTCCACAGCCGAAGGAGATCGGGAAGCAGGTGAGGAACCCGTTCCATCCGACGGCGAGCAGGATGCAGAGATGGCTGAGCCTGCTGGGCATGAGCCCGACGGGCGTGACGTACGTGAGCGGGCTGCCGAGGTTTTGGCAGCATCGGCCCCGCCGCAGGCGGCGTCTGCGGCGGCCGCGGCAGGCCAGCAATCTCTTTAGCCTAGGGCAGCGCGTTCTGGCCAGTATTTTTTTAGCGTTTAAGGACTACGCCGACAGGAAATCCGTTATTAACTCCAAGTCGCACCTGTCGGGTATCCGTTATTTCCGTAGATTGCTGCATCAGTGTCCTGGTTTGTCGGGTAGCGAGAGGTCTGGGTTTCAGGCTTTTCCTGCTCCCCTCTCTCCAGGAGCTGTTGTTGTGCCCCCAGGCATCGCCCAGGCTCCCCCTAACCTCACCTCCCCTTTACCTGTTGGACCTGCCACGGGCTCAGGACCAGGTGGTTTTGAAGTTTTTGAAGGAGGAGTTTCGGTTGTGTCTGCAAATCTCAATTCTTGGGGCACTCTCAAGTCGTACCTGGAGTCGTCTGATGCGTCTGTCATCCTGAGCCAGGAGCACCGTCTGTTGGACCCCGACGCCATTTCACAAGCCTCTTCGTCTGCTCTGAAGCTCGGCTGGAAGTCGACCTGGTGCCCAGGCATCCCTGGAGAAGGTGGAGGGGTTAGCTCGGGCACTGCTATTTTTGCGCGCGACGGCTTCGGCATGTTTGCAGCATCAACCACTGTGGTGGTTCCTGGCAGAGCAGTCGCAGCTATGGTACACGCTCCTGGCTGTGAAGCTATTTGTTTGGTCTCTATCTATCTTATCCACTCAGAAGGTCTCTCGGAGGGCAACCTCAAAATACTGTCCACGGTGGGGGAATTATTGGGGAGTCTGTCCTGCGAATTTGTTTTGGGGGGAGATTGGAACCTGACCCCTGACTCTCTGGAGGGTTCGGGGTTTGATCTCCTTCTCTCCAGCCAGATCATTTCCCCCCCGAGTGAAACGTGTTTTCCCAGCAAGGGCAGGGCGTCTGTTTTGGATGTCTTCCTGGTCTCGAGGTCTCTTGCCAAAGGAACCAAGTCGATTCAGGTGGATACCCTTGCTGGTTCGACCCCCCATTTCCCCGTCAAGTTAAGTTTCCACCCCTCTCTGATGGACCTCAAAGCTCTCGCCTTCCGTCGTCCCCCTCCGCTTCCTGTGGTTCCCCCTGTGGGCCCCCAGCCTCAGGAAGGCGACTGGTCTGGGGCCTTGGAAGTTGCTCGGAGAGGCTACGAAGCGGTCATCAACCTTGATTTTTCTTTGGCGGTTAGCACTTTGGACGCAGGTTATTCCTCTTGGGCTAGGTCTGCGGAGCGGGACCTCGCCAACATCATGGGCGTGGAGCTCGACGAGCAAGGAGCCAGGAGCAAGAGTCCGCAGATGTACTGGAAGCCAGTTCTCAGACCCGCAGGGCGGGCACGTGACGTTCACGGTAAGCCGATTTATTGGTTGCATGCCCAGTTGCATGCGCTGGTCTGCTACAGCCAGGACTGGACCGCCAACGCTTGCAATGCTTCTCTTATCCTCAAGTCTCTTGCAGATCCAGATGCTACGGTCCAGCCTCCTGCTGATAGCGACTTTGCTGCAGTGTTTCGAGTTGCCGCTAGCTTAGGCAAGCGAGGCCTTAGTTTGCCGCAAGATAGGTTGGTCGCTGTTCGATCGGAACTTGAAGAGTTGGCTGATGAGGTGATCGGTCTTTGTTCTAAAGCTAAGGCGCGTGCGGCCAACTCCTCAAGGACTGCCTGGCATGACTGGCTTCGAGCTGGTCTAGACAACGGGGGCCGACGAGCCCATGCCGCTTTGAAGGATCCCGAAGGTTGGTTGCCCTCCACCACTCTTTCCTCCAACGGGGTTGTGGTTGCTGACCCCAAACACCTGTTGAAAGCCGAAGGAGACAAATTTGACGCTATCTGGGGAAGGGGTACTGGTCGGGGCATTGAAGATGAATCTATCCTCTTGCCTGCCTCCCTTCTCACTCCTCTCGAGCTTCGGGACATCTCTAGAACCTACCAGGAGCGGAGCGCTGTTTCCCTGGACGGATTTCATTGCCGCCATTTTTCTGTCCTTGGCGACCAGGCTCTGCAGGCTATGAGTGTTCTTCTGTTTGTCATTGAAGCGACGGGCAGGCTTCCTAGACAACTTGCTTGGGTGCTGCTCGCCCTTCTGCCTAAGCCTACGGGCGGGTTTCGCCCGATCGGGATCTTCCCTGCCTTCTACAGGGTGTGGGGAAGGGCGAGGAGGAATGAGGTTGCGCAGTGGGAGGCTGACAATCCCAGAATTTACTGGGCTGCAGGTGCCAACCGCGGTCCTGTCGACGTGGTTTGGAGGCAAGCTTTCCGAGCCGAGGTTGGCACGCGCAAAGGTGATTACTCGGCGTCCCTGTTTTGGGATTTCAGGAAATATTACGAGCACATTGGGTTATGTTTTCTCTGGAGTAAGTGCCGTGAGCATGGGTTCCCTCTTTCCCTTGCCAAGCTTGCCATTAACGCTTTTTCGGCCGCGAGGTGTTTGGCGCTGAATGGTCTTGTGGAGGGCCCGTACTTCGTGTTAAACGGGATCATTGCGGGATGTAGCCTGGCTACTTCCCTGATCCGCGTGTTCGCGATGTCGGCCTTCGACGAGATCCCTCGGAGCGTTAAAATCGACTTTGACGTCTACATAGACGATACCTCTTTGAGCAAGACGGGTTCTTTTCGAGAAGTTGTGCAGGGAATTGTGCAAGGCGCCGAGGTCTTGCACTGTGCTATCACTGCCACTCTTAAGTGCAAGCTTGCCATGGATAAGATAGGGCTTGTGACGTCTCATAAGAGTATTGCGAAGAGTATCCATGACCAGCTTGGGCCATTGGCTGGCGTAGCTAAGGCGAGTATTGTCAACTTAGGTATCGAAACTGCTGCTGGCAAAGCTGTCCGTGCTCGCGGACAAGGCAGAGCCTCGAAGATGAAGGTGCGTCTCGCGGCAGCGGCGCGCAAGGCTTGCAGGCTTCGGAAGCTTCAAAGGCCCCTCGGGAGAAAAGCGACCAAAATTTTTGCTGCTGGCCCCATGGCTGGCGGGATTTTTGGAACCGAGGTTTATGGGGTTTCGGACCGTGAGCTGCTGGCGTTGAGAAGGATGGGCATGAGTACGATCAAGCCTCGCGCGCAAGGCCGTTCTCTGTCTGTCATTTCGCTTCTGGAGGGAGACCCCCCGTGGAGGGCGGCCGTTGCTCCGATTATCCGCTGGTCGCGAGAGATCTGGATTCTCCAGACCCACAGTTTTGAGTGGAGTTTGTCCTGGGCCGAGATCAGATCTGGCTGGGAGCATGTTTTTCTGGTTGATGACCTTAGTTGGAGTAAAGTTTCGGGCCCGATCTCCGCTCTTAGGATGTCTCTGTATAGGCTCGGATGGTCTATGCCCAACTTTTGCACCCTCAAGGACGATTTCGGCCGAGAAATACCGTTGACTTTGAATACTCCCCAGATGATTAAGCTGCTTTGCAAGGAGGCCGTGCTCCGAGGTCTTGAACGGGACTCTGGGGACAGCTATGGGGCTGGTCACAGGCTCTGTTGGGACGTGGCCAAGCACCTGTTAGGCTCTGCTAAGGTTCCCAAGAAGGACAAGGGCCTCATCAGGGCTCTCGCTTGCAGAGGATTTTGGACGGCGTCTGACGCAGTGGCTGCTGGATATGTGTCTATTTCGCCTCTGTGCGCGCTCTGTGGCAAAGCCAACGATACTCTCTTTCATCGGTTGTGGCAGTGTCAGTGCGCTGAGATCCGTGCCATGCGAGACGAAGTAGTGCCAGCTTGGATTCAAGAAGCTGCTCTCGACACCGCTTCTGATGGTTACGACCGCCTTTTGTTTCTGTATGGTTGCGTTCAGCATCCTGGAGATGTGTTCCCCAAGCCTGTCTCGAGTGGTGGAGTGGAGATCAAGTGGCACGTGGCAGAGGTCCCTTCTCCTCTCCCCGACTCTCCTCCCGTCCTCCCCTCTGATGGGCTCTGGGGGCACGTTTTTACCGACGGTTCGTGCCGTCGGCATTTGGTTCGAGAGTTCTCGAGGAGCTCATGGGGCCTCGCGATGGTTTCTGATGATGGCTCGCTCCTTGGGGAAGTTTCGGGCCCTCTCTGGGCCCCCTGCCCTCAGACGCCTCAAGGAGCGGAATTCGGTGCGTTTCTGTGGGCGAGCTGCTTTGCCTCCGCCGAGACGGACCTGTATATCGATTGCAAGAATGTAGTCGACCAGGCTGGCCTTTCTGCTGCTCGAGCGTTCTCCCGCAAAAAACAGTACGGAGGAGCGATCTTGCAGGCTCGGCACCTTTTTGGCAAGTTCTTTCGCACCTGCACGAAGGTGCAGGCACACAAGGCTTTAGACGAAGAAGGCATTTCAGCTTTCGAGCGCTTTGCACGGCAAGGGAATTTCTATGCAGATCATGTAGCGAAGAGTGCCTTCCAGAAGCACCCTTCTGCTGACCCGCGTGACCTTGAAGAGCTGGACAGAAAAATTAAGATTGCCAAGCATGTCTTAAAGCTAGGTGCTGCCATTCTGTTGGAGTGGCCGCATCTTGAATTCAGAGGCTCCGTGAGAGTCAATCCTCCCCTCGCGGCCCCAAAACTGGTGCTTGCTCACTCGTGGAAGCGCTCGAGTGGGCTCTGGAGGTGTGAGGTTTGTTTGAAGGGTTCAACGCTGCCTGAGGATAAAAGTCCACCAGACAGCGTGTGCCCTGGGAAGTCCAAACTGGATCAGGGTGTG
>CAUYUJ010001283.1:81058-91058 GCA_963575745.1 Prorocentrum cordatum
CTCCTCCTGCTCCTCCTCCTCCTCCTCCTCCTCCTCCTCCTCCTCCTCCTCCTCCTCCTCCTCCTCCTCCTCCTCCTCCTCGCCACTGCTTGATCTTTCGCGGCGGAGCCTCGTGCCCGCTGACGGAGGCGCCGGCGGCCTCGCCCCCGCCTCAGAGGAGGGCAGAGCACCGATGCCGCCAAGGCTGGGTTCCCTCCTCGAGGGTCCCTCCTCGAGGGTCCCTCCTCGAGGGCCCCTCCTCGAGGGTCCCTCGAGGGTCCCTCCTCAAGGGCCCCTCCTCGAGGGTCCCTCCTCGAGGGTCCCTCCTCGAGGGTCCCTCCTCGAGGGTCCTGGAGGGCACTCGTCGCCGAGGCCGGGTGCCCTCCTCGAGGGGACGGCCCAGCACGCACCCAGGGAGAGGCTCGGGGGTCCCAGAGCCGCACCCAGAGGTCCAACGAAATTATTGAAACAATCGGGACGGAGGTTTTTCGCGATTTGCGGCTTCTCGGGGCCCTCGCCAGGCCCCAGGACTGTCCAAAAACGACTCTCAGGACGGAGAACCGGTCCTGGGGAGTAGGTCGAGATGATTGCCAGGAGGGGGCCCGCATGGAAAAAAACACGACGTCGGATCTCTGGGTCGGGTCCCAGACATCCGACGTCTCGATTTTTTCGAGACACGGGCCCCGGACCTCCCGACCACTTCCCCAGGGCCGGTTTGTCGCCCCGAGGCGTTTTCGGACGGTCCCGAGGCCCGGCGAGGGCCCCGAGAGGCCGAAAACGACGAAAAACCTCCGTCTCGATTTTTTCGAGACGCCCGATGCCTGGGGTGACAGACCACGCGGTGCTCTCGGAATCCCAACAGGACCTCCCCGCGCCATCCGCCACCGCACGGGCTTTTGGAAGCCGGGGGCCCCCGGTCGCCCGGGGCGTCCTCGGAGGACGGCCCGAGTCCCGAAACCGGGCGGCGGCCCCGAGTCCCCACGGGCTCACCACGCGGTGCGGTCACGACACGGTTCGGTTGAGCTCAGAAAGACATACTAGTGATATGTCGGGCCTGTCCCACTACAGGGGGATTTGGGGAGGAAAATGAAAATACTCGAAGCATGCTCAAAATAGTCAACAAATCGAAGCATGGCCATCGCTCGGACGTCCAATCTCTGTGTTTTTGTTTCGGTCTCGTGCGTGTGTTTTTTTCGCCAAATGCTCAAGGATGCTCCTCGAGGGTCCTCGCCGAAAGAAAAATGCACACGTCCGAGCGATGCCAAGGGTTTGGTTGAGCTCGGAAAGACATACTAGTGATAGGTCGGGCCTGTCCCCCTCCAGGGGGATTTGGGGGGGAAAATGAAAACTACTCCAAAAATGCTCGAAGCATGCTCAAAATAGTCCACAACTCGTCCCCAGACTATTTTTTTACCATTTTTGAAAGGCCCTCCTGTCGAGAGAGGCAGGCCCGACTTGCTACTAGTGCTATGTGCTGCTGGTGGAGGAGCGCGTCCGACACGACCACACGATGTACAAATCTTGTAGCAGGCGCATCGTTTCACGAGCGGTACGGCCAGAACGCGCCCGCCGCGGAGCTTTATACTATGAGAGTAATTAGGTCGGGCACGTCCTCCTGCAGGCGGATTGCGGACGGAAGCCACAACAGAAACAGAACATGCTCAAAGATGGTCCAAACAAAACATCCGAACATCGAGGGCGCCTGAGCTCCACCACACCGTGTCGTGACCGCGCCGCGTGGTGAGCCCGTGGGCATTCGGGGCCGCCGCGCGGTCTCAGGACCCGGGCCGTCCTCCGAGGAGCCGCCTCGGGCGACCGGGGCCCCCCGGGCTCCAGGTCCGTGCGGTGGCGGATGGCGCGGGCGTGGACCCGCTGGGATTCCGAGAGCACCGCGTGGTCTGCCGCCCCAGGCATCGAGCGTCTCGACAAAAAGCGAGACGGGGGTTGTTCGTCGCTTTCGGCCTCTCGGGGCCCTCGGCGGGCCACAGGACCGTCCGAAAACGCCTCGGGACGGCAAACCGGTCCCGGGGACGTGGTCGAGGGGTCGGGGGCGCGTGTCTCGAAAAAAAAAATCGAGACGTCGGACGTCTGGGAATACAGTCGGGGCGTTGACCTAAGGAACCCCAAATAAGGAACGAGGCCCCTTTTTCCCATGAGTTAAACTTCGATTTCCCATCGAAACCCTACGCAAAACCAAAGGCGAACTACAAAACAACTAAGGAACACCGAGCCCCTCCCAAACGAAAAGGGTTCCTTCCTCAGCGCCCCGACTGTAAGAGAAGGCCATGATGTCCAGGGAGTGCCATGGCCCCGGCCATGATATCCGCCCCCCCCGTCATCACATCCCCCTCCCTCTTGGCCGCCCCCGGACGCACCTGTAGGAAAAGTAGGCCTTGCTGGTACCGGCCTTGGGGGGCCCCCGAGAGGTACGTGGAGCAGCGGTATCGGCACGTTCTTGCCCCTCGGGTCCCAAAGCCATGCGGTGGCCCCGGCGCCCCACGAACTCACCACGCGGCTCTGGTTGACCCAAAAGAGGGTCCAGCAAAAAGGGGGTGGTGCAATAGATCTGGTGCAACAGATTTGTGGGGTTGCAATAGAGTTCGGGCGTGCAAGACATCCCGGTGCGCAAATGTACTGCCGGGTTTTTGCGCGTGGAATACATCCGTTGCAATACCATGCAGCACAATTCTTCGGGGCAGTACGCTTGCAATACACTGGCCCAAACTCTGTTGCACCACCCCCTTTCAGCTGAACCCCCTGTTTGACTACCTACCAGACCACCCCAACCCAACCCGAAGACCCGAATTTCGGGTTGGGGGGGGTAAGGGTTCCACGCGTGTTTTTTCGATGTTTCCCGAACCCCCCCCCACACTAGAAATCGAGGGTAAATCTGAGCCTTCGGGTTGGGTTGGGGTGGTTTGGTGGGTGGTGACTGTTGGGTCGACCAAAGCGGCGGGGTCACCGCACCGCCGGGGGGCCCCCGCGAGAGGTCCCCAGCGACACGTCCGGCGGCTCCCATCTGTCTTGCGTGCGCGGGGACCCGAGCCGTTCTCTCCACGGCCCCGCGAGGCCCGGCGAGGGCCCCGCGGAGGCCGAGACCCGTCCCACACCGCCCCCGCTCCGAGTTCTTTTGGGGAGCGCGCCGAGGGGGCCACACGCGGACCCTGCCCCTACCCCCCACGAGTTCTGAGGGGGAGGGTTCGCATGTGGCCCCCTAGCGCCGCATCTCTGGGTCGCCGTGGCGCAGCTGCAGGGGCACCTTGCTGCCCCCCCCGCCGCCGCGCCCGCGCGCGGCTGCCGCGCCAGCGGAGCAGGGGCGCTTCCGGAGCCGCAGCCGGGGCCTGCCCATGTGTCGGGCCGGGGCCGCCGCGGCGGGGCGGTGCGCCAGCGGTCCTGGGGCCGAAGGGCCTGCCTGGCGCTCGCGAGGGAGACCGACCGCCGCCATCACCGCCGTTGCCATCACCGCCGCCATCATCACCGCCGCCACCACTGGCACCGTCACCATCACCTCCGCGGTCCATTGGCGCGTCATGATAATGATGGTGATACTGATGATGATCATCATCATCATCATCATCATCATCATCATCATCATCATCATCATCATCATCATCATCATCATCATCATCATCATCATCATCATCATCATTATCATCATCAGCATCAGCAGCAGCATCATCATCAGCAGCAGCATCATCATCGACATCATCAGCATCCTCAGCATCCTCATCATCATCCTCATCATCCTCATCATCGTCCTCATTATCATCATCGTCATCAGCATTACCATAAACATCATCATCATCAGCAGCAGCATCATCGCCATCATCGTCATCAGCATCATCATCCTCATCCTGAAGATCCTCCTTCTCATCGTCATCATCGCCATCATCAGCATCATCATCATCATCATCATCATCATCATCATCATCATCATCATCATCATCATCATCATCATCATCATCATCATCATCAACAGCATCAGCATCAGCAGCAGCAGTATCATCATCATCGTCGTCATCATCATCGTCGTCATTATCCTCCTCCTCCCCCGTCCTCCTCCTCCTCCTTCTCCTCCTCCTCCTCCGTAACCTCGGCTCCCAGGAGGCGGCGGTGACCCCCCGCAGCAGTAGTGCCCCCCCCCCCCTCCCAAACCTCCGGCGGGGTGTGACGTCTAGAAGGAACCGAACTTTATACACAAATGCTTTTTTCCGGTCCCGCACTGAGATTCGCACAAGAAAACGGATTCTGGTGTATACGGCATCCTGGTGTATACATTTGTTGTTGCTTCCACGGGAAAACTGGGAAACATGTATACACCCACCACAGCACCCCGACGTCGTCCCCGACCTTCAAAAAATCCGGGGATTGAAAAACAGCCAGCCACTGGAATGTATACGTTCCAGTTTCCGAGTCTACCCTCTGCGGTCCCAGGACCTCCTCCCCGAGGGCAGCTCCCCGCCCCCCCCGGAGCAGTTTCTGCTGTGGCCCCGCGGGGCCCGTGGACGGTCCCCGGCTTCCGAGCCCCGAGCTGCGAGGCGGGGATTCATCCCCAGACATGATCGCGTCGCTTTTTTTGTTTAAAACCACAAACAAAAACAATGGTTTTTGGCCGTTTTCGGCCTCGGGGGGCCCTCGCTGGGCCTCTGGACAGTCAACAAGCGATTTAGGACGAAAAACCGGTCCCGGGGAAGTGGTCCAGACCTCCGGGGCCCACGCACCGAAAAACTGGAGCGGCAGGATGTCTGGGAGGCGGGGATCTATCCACGTCCACCGTCTGGGAACCGACGTCCTGGTGCCCCAGCGGGCGGCGGATATGGACATCTGGTTTGGCCCCCGGGGGCCCGAGCGTGTCCACGTCCACCGCCCGTGGAGGCCCGCGAAGATCGGCTCCCTCGGGCGGTGACTGTGGAGAGATCCCCGCCTCGGAGTGGCATCGACAGAGAAATCGGAGATCTGGGCACTGGGCCCCTGGGCCACACTCGCGCGAGAAGCAAATGCGTTCTTGACACGATCATGAAGATGTGAGCGACGACAACAGCAGCGAACCCGTGCCCCCCAGTCTATCTCGCGGCACGTGAAGCGGATGTAAGCCCTGGCGCCTCCCTTCGCACCACGTGAGAGGGATGGGAGCGGTGCGAGACTGATAACAACCCTCTTCTCTCCCCTTCCTCGCCCCTCCTGCCATCGACTGCACGCAAGAGTGGCCCTGGGCAAGAGCGACCCTTGGTGCGCGTAGGTCTGAGGGCCGCGGGTGGGGGGGAGGCCAAACGCAAGCGGACGAGGCGCTACCATCGCACCGCCTCGGCGATCGGGGGGCTCCACCCAGTGGGCGCGCACCAAGGGTCAACCCGGCGAAGGGTCACTTTTATTAGCGGTGGACAAGCCTCCCTTCAGCAAACCACCCTTTAGTGAACACGGCCCAGGACCGCAACCACCGACGGACCTGGACCAGCAAAAGTGACGGCCGCGACGCCCTCGCGAAAACCGAAAACGGCCAATTCCCGAATCGACGTGTCAGGGTAGGAGGGCTATCAACCTCCGATTTTCCCTCTCCTGCCCTTCCGTCCGGCCCGAAGGGTCCCTCAGGGCACCAAGGGTTAACCCGGCGAAGGGTCACTTTCATGAAGGGGCCCTGGGACACACAAAAAAATGAACACTGATCCCAGGATTCCCCCTGTGTTTTCCCATGTTTTCTGGGCTCTCGTATTCCCCTCACTTCCCATATTTTCGAAGACTGCAGTGGCGCCTCGCGCCATGCACCTTGGTCCTTGAAGTTCGGTATGCAGGCGGACTAGCAGGAAGGTCAAGCCGACAATTTAGCGACAATTCCCTTTCCGGCATCGCCGCTATAACAATGTTATTCGTTATCCTTCCTCCATGCTTCTTTTTCCTCATTTGCGCCATGCCCTGCGCATCCTCCCCATCCTCCTCAGCTCATTTTGCGGAGGCTCCTCCTTGGAGAGCCTCTGGGGGCCTCATAAAAATTGTTCCAGGCTGTCTTAAGGCCTTCTGGAGAACTCCTGGGCGTGTTCTGGGGGCCTCTGGAGGCTTCCTCGGGCCACCCTGCCTCCAACCGCGGTCTCCCTGAACGACGGGGTCACGATTTGGAATGCTTCGGAGGGTGTCTTGCGGCCATCTTGGGCCGCCATGGGGCTCTCTGAAGGCCATCTTGGACCCCTGTTGTGCCGTTTTGGGGCTCTCTTGGACTGCCTGGAAGCCCTTTCGGATGGTTGTGGGGCGATTTGGGAGCCTCCCAGGCGGCTTCGGACGCTCAGAAGACCGCCGTCTTGGAGCGTAAGCCGAAAAGAGGAGAACCCAAAAATAAACCAAAAACCAACAATATCAATGATTTGTGCCTCTTGGGCCTTCTTGGGAGTGCTTTTGGAGGCCTCTTGGGACGTTTCGGGACGATCTTTGGAGGTATGACGGTTTCTTGGGGGTCGTCGTCGACCGTATTGGGGCTCTCTGGGGTGGTTTTGGGAGCGCGCCACGTCCTGCGAGGCCCGGGGGGCCGCTTCGAGGCCCGTCTGAAGGGCCCCTAAGCCCCAGATCCGATGAGTCCAACTTGGGGGGGGGGACGGGTTTTCCCTCCGCCCGGGCTCGTAAAAATATAGCGAGGGGAATTTCTTGGGAGTCGACGATTACTCGTGTCTGTGTGCTCTTTCCCCTCCCGATTTTGCGCACTGTCGGATTAACTCGGGCCTCCGTCGGCCGCTCGAGATGAAGGGGCCCCAGGACACACAAATAAATACACACAAATGAAAGGATTCCTCGTATTTTTCCATATTTTTGATGTTTTTGTGTCTTCCCCCCCACTTCCCATATGTTCCCATATTTTCCTGGGATCGACGATTTATTGTTGTGTCTGTGTGTTTCTTCCCTCCTGACGAGACCGACCCCGGGGCGCACCGCTGCGGGAAAGCGCCCCGCGGCGAGGCGCAGCGCCCCCGGAGAGACCCCGGAGGCGATCGGCGCACCTCCGCGAGCCAGCGAGCGGAGCTTCGATCGTGGGCGTCGGCGGCGGCGTCGGCGTCGTCGTCGTCGCCTTCTTCGTGGGCTCCGCCTTCTTCGTGGGCGTCGGCGTCGTCGTCGTCGTCGTCGCTGTCGCCGCCGCCGTCGTCGTCGCTGTCGCCGTCGTCGTCGCCGTCGTCGTCGTCGTCGTCGTCGTCGCCGTCGTCGGCGGCGGCGGCGGCGTCGAAGATCCGGGCCGCCTCCGCGCCGCGCCGCGCCGCGAGGCGGCGCCAGCCGCGGGAGGAGGCGCGCGGCGCTCGCCAGCGGGGCGACCTGGCGGGGCGCCCCGCGCCGCGCGCGCGCACGGCCCCGCCGCCGCGCAGATGGCGCGCGGAGGAGCGGGGCGGCGCCTCGGCAGGGCGGGGCGGACGGGAGAGGACGCGCGAGAGGGCGCGAGACCCCTGCGAGGGCCACGCTGCCGCAGGAATGCGAGAAAGCATGTGAGGAGCCGAACTTTCTGCGCCGAGGCTTTTGTCCGGTCCCGCACTGAGATCCGCACAAGAGAACGGATTCTGGTGTACACGGCATCCTGGTGTATACACATTGTTTGTGCTTCCACGGGAGAGCGGGCAGCAGAGTATACACCACACCACCCGGACGTCGTCCCGGACCCTCAAAAATCCTGGGATTGAACAACAGCCCGCCACTGGCAACGTATACGCTCCAGTTTCCGAGTCTACCCTCCGCGGTCCCAGGACCTCCTCCCCGAGGGCAGCTCCCCGCCCCCTCCGGAGCAGTTTCTGCTGTGGCCCCGCGGGGCCCGTGGACGGTCCCCGGCTGCCGAGCCCCGAGCTGCGAGGCGGGGATTCATCCCCAGACATGATCGCGTCGTATGTTTGGTTTGACAGGTTTTTGGCCGTTTTCGGCCTCTGGTAATGTATACGCCTCAGTTTTCGAGCATGGGCCGCCGAACTCAGGACAAAAGGGTACAGGGCAATAAATCTAAGATTTGTTGATACATGATTTATTAATGAATAAATGTATGCATGAACTCATCGCTGTTTTGAATACAAAATCCTTGCATTTGTAATACATGATCCGCACGCGGAGCATGTATTAAAAACGACACTGTGCCCTCGACGTGGCAGGGTCGACCCGCGAATCGGCCTCGGCCGTGCGGGAGCCTCCGTGGACCTCCGCGGCCCCAGCAGGAGCGTGCCGTCGACGCGACGTCGCCCACGCGTCGACCGCCCCTCTTTTCGTCCTTTCGTCCAGCCTTCGGCCAGATTTCGGCCAGAGCTCGTCCAAGGTTTGCCCACACTTCGTCCAGATGTCGTCCTGACGTCGACCTAGTCCGACGAAGCCAGACCGAGAACCCCCAAACCGTAAGGAATTTGGGGGCCCGCCCCATGAAAGGCAACACAGGATGATTAGGCATGAAAAGACCCCTAACCCTTTGGGAAGCGACCTAACCGTAACCCTGCGCCGGTGATAATCACACCATGGGGATAAGAAAGTTCGGGGCCCCGGGGGGATAATACATGATTTTCCCGGCAAGTCGCATGTAGGCATGTAAGGTCCACGGATGTAGGAGCACGAAGCCTGAGAAATCCTCCTCGCTCTTGATTCTGGCGGAGCCTTCCCTGGATGAGGTGGGACGTATACTCGAGTTCTACGGTGGGTTTCTACCCGTCGTGTAGGAGTACTCATGGTTGCTCTTTGGGGGTGGTACTGACGGCGATACAGAAACCAAGGAGGACGACAAGGAGAGGGAGGAGGAGGAGGAGACGTTTTCAAGAGAAGTCAAAGCTTCGGACCCATCAAATTGTATCTATAAAACTAAGATAAAGACAATCGGTGGTGTTCCACCTGTCGTGTAGGAGTACGCATGACTTCTCTTTGGGGGTGAAATCAATGACGGCGATAAGCAAGCTTAGCTGGGGCGCGGAGAGAGTGAGAAAGGGAAGGAGAGGAGTCCCATGCCCACCGCGACAAAGCAGGCACAACACCAGGGCGCCACACGGGGCCACGAACCGTGTGAGGCGTGCGCCAACATGGGGGTTCACGAGAGGGCGATGATGATAACGAAGGACAGCGAAGGATGATACTAAAGAGTAGTCATGATAAGATGATCCAATGTGCGATTCGTACGTTCCCTGGTGGTGATACAATTCGGCCTCGTCGCTCCGTCCGCCGATCAAATGTAGAGTCATCGGGCTGACCTGAGGAACGATAAATAAGGAACGAAACCTCTGTTTCCAAAAAAATTACGCACAAGGAACTATATATAACACATAACGCATACAGAACGGTAAATAACGCATGCAAGCCAGAGGAACGACCGAGCCCCTTATGAAAAGTAAGTGTTCCGTATTCAAGCCGCTCGCTGTAATTACACCATGGATCATCATGACTCAGGGGTTAAGGGGTGGGCTTAATTATCGCGGGCACGCGGCTAATCTAGGAGGGCCAGGAACACCAGGGATATCGGGGTCTTCTGCAGATGTATTCGAGCCACGCCGCCCATACTGATCAGCCCTAAATCGAAAAAAAGGTGACCTCAGTGAGGCCACGTCTTCATTATATCATTAGGGCTAGGGGTCCTTTTGTTCTCGATGACAGGAAGGAGGAGAGAAGGAAGGAGGAGGGAAGGAAGGACGAGGGAAGGACGCACGGGCCCAAACCTCCGACGACGAGACGGCGGTGTCTCGTCGATAACGGCCTCGCCGGACCGTCAAACAAACAGACTCGGGACAGAACACCGCATCTGGGGAAAGGGCCGGGACTTCCGGTGGCCCTGGCATTGATAAAATCAAAACGTCGTTGGCATTTCGTAGACGCGCTAACCCGGGTCAACGTCAACCCCGGATCGGCCGGGAACCCCTACTGCAATTCTTCGCGAGAGTGCCCGTGACTGGCCCCGCCCTCCCCCTCTCCCGTGGTCACCTCAGGCCTCGCGACGGCGCCATCTGGAAAGTAAGCCATCTGAAAACTCCACGGCTCCCGCATGGACGTGCACTCTGCATGTAACAAGTGTGGGGGCGACAAAATGGGAGTTGCACGGCTG
>CAUYUJ010001283.1:96058-102907 GCA_963575745.1 Prorocentrum cordatum
CGCGGAAAACCGCTGAGCCACGCAGCCACCCAGACCCCCCTCGAGCCATGGAACAATCACGACGGAAGGCTTCTCGCTATTTCTGGTCTCCTGCTGCTCCTGCGGCTCCTGCTGCTCCGCCTCCTCCTCCTCCTCCTCCTCCTCCTCCTCCTCCTCCTCCTCCTCCGCCTCCTCTTCTTCCTCCTCCTCCTCCTCATTCTCCTCCTTCTCCTGCTCCTCCGCCTCCTCCTCCTCCTCCTCCTCCTCCTGCTCCTCCTACTCCTTGCTGGGCCTCGGGACCGACCAGAACACGGCCCAGGATGACAACCCGGCCCAGGGGAGGGAAGGGGTCGAGACCTCTGGGCATCGACGTCATGAAAGAACCAGGACGTCAGGGGTCTGGGTCGAGGCATCCTGGATGGGGTCCAAACAGATGGGGTCGGAGGATCGCGCCGCATCGACGGTGCATCGCAGATGCATCGGCGACGTCGGCGACACATCGGCGACCTCGGCGGGGAGGAAATCGGGCTCCACAGCGAGCCGCATCGCCGACGAGTCGGCGATGCTGCGCGGCCCCTCGCCATCGCTCGCACGCCCATGCCCCGTGCACGTTTCGGCTTCGTGCGCATATGTTTCGCAGGAGGATCCAAGATGCTCGTCGTTGGTCCTCGCCGAGACAAGATGCACACGTCCGAACGATGCCAAGCACCTGCTCCGACGCGATCTAGGATCGATTACACGCAAAAATGGCCCTGGGTAAGAGTGGCCTGTTGGTGCGCGGCTTTTTGGGGGGCCGGTGGGGACCAAGCACAAGCGCGCAAAACGCTAATTACCATCGCATCGCGTTCGGCGATCGGGGCCCGCGCCAAAGGTCACTCCGGCAAAGGGTTACTCTTACGCGCAGTCGATAGGAAGCCTGAAGCACCAAAGGTCACTCTGGCGCAACGCCGCTCCCCGCGCGCGACCGAGAAACACGTTGATCTGCAGACCAGGGACACTGCAAGCCTGGATCAGTCGGGTTTTGCAGGATCCTGCAGGATCCCGCAAAACCCTGTACGCTCCTCCTCCTCCTCCTCCTCTTCTTCCTCCTCCTCCTCCTCCTCCTCCTCCTCCTCTTCCTCCTCCTCCTCCTCCTCCTCCTCCTCCTCTTCCTCCTCCTCCTTCTCTTCCTCCTCCTCCTGCAGGATCCTGAAGGATCCTGCACGCAAGCCCGGGTCAGTGCATCCCTGGCTCTACAGGATCCTGCAGGATCCGGCGCTCTGGCAAACACCCGTCTGCGTTGACCCCCGTCCCAAGACCCCCGACATCATCATTTTTGTTCACAACGTCGACCCCCAGAGGTCGTATGGACCCCTTCCCCGTACAATTTTTCGTGGCGAATCGTATTTTGACGGTCCCAAAGGCCAGAAATATCGAAAAAGCTCCCGTCCGAAGGGGGGGAGGAGGAGGAGTAGAGGTAGGAGGAGGAGGAGGAGGAGGTAGGAGGAGGAGGAGGAGGAGGAGGAGGAGGAAGGAGGAAAGAGAAGGAGGAGGGGGAGGAGGAGCGAGGAGGAGGAGGAGGAGGAGGAGGAGGAGCAGGAGGAGCAGGAGGAACAGGAGGAGGAGGAGCAGCAGGTGGAGCAGAAGGCCCCTCTCTCTCTCTGGTCCTCCTGCTCCTCGTGTCGCCCCTCCGTCGGCCCCCCTCGGCCTGATGGAGCATGCATGGAGCATGCCTTTTTGGCCGGAGTCCATGCTACGCTTCTCGCTCCGGACGCGAGGGGTCCGGGCCCCCTCAGCCTCAAGAAGGGCGAGGCGAAGGGCGCTGGCCCGGCCCGGGCCTCAGCTCGAACCAGGGAGGGCGGCGCCACACGGGCGGCAGCCTCAGGTGGCGGCCCACTGCCCGTGCCTAGGCGGTCTCGTCCTGCGCCTGGCGCGCGCGCGTTTATCCGACGACGGTCGCGAACGGCTCGGCGGCGAGCGAGGGGGGAAGTGAGAAGGAGGAGGCCTTCTCAGAGGGCGGCGGGACTTCTCAGAAGCCCTCGCGCCTTCTGAAAAGTGTGTTTTGTGTCTTCGGGGAAGGCCCCAAAAACTTCTCAGAGGGCCCAGAGAGACTTCCGAGCCTTATGAGAAGGCCCGGAGACTTCCGAGCTTTCCGCCCCTTCTCACTTCCCTCCCTCGCTCGCCACCGACGAACGGATCCGTAGCCGCGTCCTCGCGGTCTGGACTTCGGGGCACGGTCCCGCGGATACGCGGTCGCACGGATACGTCCCGCGCCGGGCATCCGTCTCCGCGCGGTCGCGGAGGAGGAGGGGGAGGAGGAGGAGGAGGAGGAGGAGGAGGAAGGAGGAGGATGGAGGAAGGAGGAGGAGGAGGAGGAGGAGGATGAGGGAGGAGGGAGGGGAGCAGGAGGGGAGGAAGGAGGGAAGGGGGGGGGAGGAAGTGATGAGGAAGGGAGGAGGAGGAGGAGGAGGAGGAGGAGGAGGAGGGGGAGGAGGAGGAGGAGGGGGAGGAGGAGGAGGAAAGGGAGGAGGGGGAGGAGGGGGACGCCCACGACCACGAAGGGAGTGACCCAATTCACATGCAACAAAAAACAAACAAGTTAGGAGGGGCCAAGGCAGCCGAAGAGATCCTCCTCCTCCACGGGGAGATCACCTCTCCAGCGCCTGGCCTCGACCTCTGCCCCGAGCTCCACGACCTCCGCCCTCGTCAGACCGAGCAGGGCGAGGCCTCGCGCACGGTCGGCAGCGGGACCCTCGCGGCGCGAGGGCTGGGCCCCCCGAGCAACTCTCGGAGGGCGGTCGCGGCCCTGGGACCAGGCCTCAAAGTAGGGCCTCCACTCCGAGCGAACCTCAAGAGAGGGGGCCCCCGTGTACGCCATTGTGAGCCCTCTAGGATTCCTATGGGCAGGATACCTTCCAGCTGGAGCCATGCTCCTGGGGTCGGGGGGTTCTCAGGAGGCGGCTCACCAGAGTTCGCACCAGGGGTCTCACCAGGGACCTCCCCCACACCTGGCGCAACCTGAGGCACACCGCACTGCGCACTTGGCTCACCATCCCCAGGGTCCGAACCAGGAAGGGGGAGGCCAGGGACCGCGTCCAGGAGGACGTAGCTGAGCCATTCCAACCCTTGATGATCGTTCAGGGCCAAATCTCTACACTCAGCCTGCTGCCTGGCACTGTACAGCCCGACACGTCGGACGAACTCAGCATAACCAGTCACAAATTGGCGGTCCTCGCGCGAAATTCGGAATGGTTCAGCTCCTTCCTTGGCGAGTCTGTCCGCCTCTGAGTTCCCGAAACGCTGCATTTCCGTGATACGGCCTTCCCTAACATCAAACATCGACGAGTGAGACGGGATCTGATGCACCGCCAAGCCCTCTAAACGGTCCCCAATCTCCGCCCACCAGTGGGCTCGGGCCGAGGCCGCACCAGCAGCCCCCGAGAGGTTTCGAAGGCAGCCGACCGTGGCCGCACAGTCCACATGAAGCGAGACCCCTGAGGAGAGGACCGAGCGGCGGGAGAGCATCAGTACAGCGAAATCCTCGCCATCGCGTGCCTGTTGTCCAGGCGCTTCCCCGAACGGCACGACACCAAAAAGGGCTGCGAGGGTCCTCCCCAGCCTGTCCAGCACCACAACAGCCCACCCCGCGGTCCCGAGTCCAGTGAGCTCCCCTTCAAAGCCCGACCCGTCCGTGAACACATGGGCCCCCTCGGGAATGAACAGGGGGCCGTCCTGAGGCCACTGAAAGTGCCTGGTGCACGGGTCCTGCGGGTCGCGGGGGGGTCGCTCCACCCAGGCCGCAGGGTTGGGGAAGAGACATCTGCTAAAAAGTTCTCCAGCCGAAGTAGGGAGATGGCCAACCGCACGAGCCGCCCTCTCAACCACGGGATCCAGGTTCTCGCGCCGCCAGGGAGCGAAGGCCACGCACTGAAACCTGCGATGGTACAACGTGCCCCTACCATCTCCGCAAAGCTGGCATTGGTCAGGGGCCTCTGGACTGTGCTCGCACACTCTGTGCTGGCACCAGTACACATTCGCACACAGAGCTGAAAGAGCTGCCTTGTGCGACTTCGTCCACGACTCCGAACACTTCCGCCCAAGGAGCTGATGAATGGGCTGCCAGAAAACAGGGCCGCTCCACATCCTGAAATCGAACTGTTTCAACTGCTCCTCCCGCTCTACAGTCCGAACGACCGAGCCACGCAGGAGAAGGGTGAAAAACTTGGGCGAAAAACGATCAATAGACCACACACGGTTGAGGTCGTCAACCAGGGCCATTCGAGACAGGTCAAAACTCCAGCGGATCCGAGCCAGCTGCAGGAACAGCGCAGCAACAGGCTGGCGGACTTGGCCCCAGGGGGCCCTGCTCCCCTGGACCGCAAGGGCGTCCTGGACACAAGCTTCCAACACTGGTTTCGAAATCGAGCGGGCCCACCAAACACTGACGAATTCCTTTACAGCCGACGTCACCGTCACCAAAAGCGGGTCCCTGAGCCAGAGGCGAGCGGCCGAAAGAAACCTGAAGCCCAGGGAAGTGCCAGGAAGCAGAGGGCCCCAGGATCTCGCAGCTTGGACCCTGAGCTTATGGAGGGTGGTCGGCGGGATCCCCAAAATGTGGGACCCCCAAGCAGCTTTAGCCAGCGCTCCCACACGAAAAACTCTACTATGCTTTTCACTCTGCCCCAGCTGACGTAGGGCGCGTGCAGTGCTGCGGGCAGCGTCACATCTCGAAGTCTGCGTGCCGACCCGCCTCGCCCTGCCGTCCAGCGAGTCGCCGCCGAGGTCACGGTGGGCGATGACAAGCTTGTCGTCCGATAGCTTCCACCTGGGATCCTGTACCAAAGCAGGCAGCTGAGATCGATCGGACATCATGAATCTAGTCTTGTCCCAATTAATCGGCAATTTCCTCGAGTCCAGCTCCGCGGTGACAATCTCGAAACTCTTGACCGTGTTTTCAACAACCGTCCTGGGGCCTCCGATGGTATGCGTCGTCAAATCATCGACCACACTCAGTGCACGACACGGAGGCGTCTCCTCAGCCAGGCGCTTGAGGAGGCACAAGGTCATCAGCTTCGCTACTCCCGTTGCCGCACTGCAGCCAGCCACGATCGTACCATTCGGATGACTGACTCTGCTCGTGCCCCCTGTCCAGCGCGCCCGACGTGGCGCTCGACACAGGCAGCAGAGCGCCTTCAGCAAGGCGCCGTCGAAGTTGTAGTGCTCTGCTGCTTCTCGAAGCTGCTGATGACTGACATTCTCGTAGAACTTGCGGATGTCATAGAACACAGTTATGGCCGACAGCCTCTTCCTTCTGGCGTAGCAGGCCAGCATGTTGTGCACGTACGCCGCCTTGTCGCAACTGGTCGTGGCATCTTTTCCCCAGAAGAACTTCGCGTCCACGGACGCCCCCCAACTCTTTACATACTGCCTCCTGCATCTGCTCCAAATGCGTGCCCAGAAGCACAAGAGCCCTATCGGCCGTGTGCCTCCTCCTGGTTTAGGCAGAAAAACATTGATCGTGACCCACATGCGTTCACAGTGCGGATTGCGCTCCCAACTTGAGATAATCTCTTGTAGCCTCCGCACAAACACCCCATCCAGGAAGGTTACCAGCCCCATGTGAAAGTTGTCCCAGCCTAGCCCAGTAGATACACCAAAGGAGCGGCAGACCTGGACGATCTGGTCCTCCGAGATCTGGTCAAGCTTCCACGGGTAACTCCAATCAGACGGCGCTGCCTCCTGGGCCCTGTCGTCAGAGATCCACAGCTCTTCCCATTCCTCCAGCACCGCCGTGATCGCCGCAGCTCCCACCAGACCATGGGGCTTGCCTTTGGCCAGCGTGGGCGCCTCCTCTAACATCTTGGGCCTGGAGATCGCGTGCGCTATCCTGCCAGAGCCCTGAGCTGCAAATTCGCCAAACTCTCTCCAAGCTTTACTCCTGGCCTGTGAGTCCTTGCGCCTGCGCACATCCACCTCCTCCGCAAGCACAGTCCGAAACCAGGCAGACAATTGACCTCCTCTCTTGGCCAAAGCCACCCACTTCTGGACATCCTTAGCCTGCAGGGAGGGGGAATCCGAGATGGCTTCAGGGAGCCTCAGGGCCAGCAGCTGCCTTTCGCACCTCGCGGAGTGCTCTGGTCTGCCTGCTTTCGAACCAGGCGGAGCTGACGATGCAACACATAGGGCATCCCATAGCCTGAGGGCACTCAACCAAGCTCTGGTGTCCGTCTCGTCGTGGCGCTCGAGAATGGTCTTCGCACAGTCCACCAGCCTCTTCTTCTTGAGTACCACGCCCTTCTCCCTACCAATGAAGAATCTCCTGTCCGAGATCGGAATTTCGAACAACTGCACAAGGCACTTCTCGGCCGCATTGAACCACATCGCTGCCGCATCCTCGACCGAGCTCACAGGGGCGTCCAGATGCCACTCGTCAAGCACAGGTACCAAAGGCGGTTCCGTGGTCGGGGTGAGGTCGGTCTCCTTGGCACACCTAGCCTTCTTCCTGACCCTCCTCTTGGCCTCCTGGTCGGCCAGAGGAAAGGCTCGCGGGGGCGCCTCAACCCAGACAAAGGGCTCGTCACTGAGGCCCTCCAGCTTGATCTCCACGTAGCAGTGTGGCGAGATCGGCGTGTCCACTCTGGCCTCCACCGACATGGGGAAGGCGTCCAGAGCTTGGGAGCCAATGAAGTAGTCATACTCTTTGCCATTGCAGGTTGGGAAACCAGGTGCGAAGATGGTGGCGGTTGCCAGGTCCAGCCAACCAAGCTCCATGATCTCCTCAGGTTCAAGGTTCCAGTCGCCTCCCAGCAGGAACGGGAAACGCTGCGCCCCCAGGAAGGCACTGAGGAACTCCAGCAGCTCCAGGTTCTCGCCCTTGGGGCCGATCGAGTC
>CAUYUJ010001284.1:0-25000 GCA_963575745.1 Prorocentrum cordatum
ACGTCGTGGTGGTACCGACCATCGGAGGTGGGTGTCGCGGTGGTTGCCGCTGCTGTGTCGGTCGTGGTGGTCGTGGTGGTCGTGGTGGTTGCCGTGGTTGTGGTGGTCGTGGTGGTTGTCGTGGTGGTCGCGGTGGTAGCTGCGGCGGTCGAGCTGGTCGGGGTGGTCGGTAGGGCGGCGGTGGTCGTGGTAGTCGTGGTGGCCGAGGTGGTCGTGATGGTCTTTGTGGTGGTCGCGCCTCACTGCCCTATGGCGCTCAGCACCATCTCAACGCTGCCGCGCTGAAGCTGGCGAGAGAGCTGCCGCCATAGCCCGCCCAGCACCTCGCCCCGGGCCGCCTCATCGACGCAGTGGCCGTACGCCCAGATGAATGCAACGGCCTCGTCCGATGGGCGCCCCAACGTCTCGAAGACAAGGGGGGCGAGATCACCCCCGCTCGGGGGATACCGGTTCCGCTTCTTCCGCACCGCGGCCGCCGCAGCGACGCCATCGTTGTTAGAACACGCTTGCCTGCGAGGGGCGTAAGTCGAGTATTCGCAGGTAGTGTTCCAGTCAACGAAGACGTCGCGGCCTGTGGTGGGGTCGCAGGTAACGATGTCCAGCTTGGCAGCCTCGAGCACCCCGGTGCGGGGATTGATGCGGTCCCAGGCTGGGACGAACTGCTCGGTGGGCGCGGCGTAACCGGTAAGGCGGGTGTGCTGCTTCGCGTGCCAATATCACATTTTGTCGTGCCGGGCTGTGCGAGACTGGCCCACTTCGCAGCACCTCGCGTGCCATCCGCGCCGGTCCAGGGGCACGCCGCAAACTGTACCGTCGGCGCGCCGGTGTTGGCATACGGCGCCTTGTGGGCAGACATCGCATCTGAGTCGTGGCTTCAGGGCGGTCAGGAAATGCTTGTCTGGCATGGCCGGGTCGTCTTCTTCGGCGGGCAGCACAAAACCGCCGGCCCCGGTGCCTCCCTCTCCGCGAAGCGCCAGGCGGTCGTCTTCCTCGAGCGCCCCGTCCTCCTCCTCCTCCTCCTCCTCCTCCTCCTCCTCCTCCTCCTCCTCCTCCTTCTCCTCCTCCTCCTCCTCCTTCTCCTCCTCCCTCTCCTCCTCCTGCTCCTCCTTCTCCTCCTCCTCCTCCTCCTCCTCCTCCTCCTCCTGCTGCTGCTGCTGCTCGTTTGCTTGCTGCGGCTGCACGGCGTACTCACCTCTTCAAAAGCGCTCTCGTGGAGGCTCTCCGCGAGCGCTCCGCCGCATCCTTTGTTGCGTTGCCGGACGTCGAGTCCTCCACGGCAGCTGCTGCGGACCACCTCCAGGAGGAGGTCTCTCGCAGGGTGGTGCAAGAGGCTGCCGAGGGCCGCAAGAAGTGGAGGTCCTGGGCCCAGGCGTCGGTTGAGCGGGGGGCTCGGGTTGCTCACCGGTACTCGAAAGGCCCTGCCCTGCGACGCCGCCCCTGCCTGTTTTTGCTGATCTGGGGGAGGAGGATGCGGAGGGTCTCGGCCTTCGCACTCCTCTGGTCGGGCAGCAGGCCCTGGACCAGACTTTGGGCTTCCTATTTGGTGCAAGCTGTCACGGGAGGCGGAGCAGCCACCCATTGCGTGGCAGGTGGATTCGGATCTCCCGTCCATCACGGCTGAGCAGGTCCTCGAGGCGGCGTAGACTTTCAGCACTTCCACGGGGCTCAGCTGGAATTCGTTTCACCTCTGCCTCCTGTTGCAACTGCCGCTGCCGCTTGTCGAGGCTTTTGCCCGCATGTTGACGGCGCGGGAACGTCACCCGCAGACGGGGTCACTGTGGCTCGTGCTGGTGATCTTTTCAGAGAAGGCCAGTGGCGGGGTCAGGCCCATTGGCTTGCTCCCCCTCTGGGCCAGAGTCTGGAGCCGCGTCCGCCACAGGCTGTGCTCGGGATAGGCGCTCGGTTGACGCGAGGTTTTTTTCTGGAGGATGAGCTCCAGCACAGCCTGTGACAAGAGTGCGTGGGTGCACAACGCCCTGGCGGCGTATGCGCGCAGCGTGCCAGGCCTGGTCACCAGCACCCTCTTTTTGGATCTTCGCAAGCTCTATGAACACATCAGTCACGGAGGGCTCCTGGGAGTCGCTCGCCAAGCCGATTTCCCTTTGCCCCTCCTCAGGGCCTACTGTGCCCTTTATCGGGCCCCGCGCAGGGTGTCTTGGCAGGGGGCTGTTCCCAACGGGACCGTGATCGCGGGTTGCTCTGGCGCGACCTCCCTCGCGCGCCTGCTCTTGCCTGGGTGCCTTCGCAAGGTCGCCTCAATGCCAGACGGCCTGGCTCAAGAGCGTCACCGATGACGTCCCGTTTCAGGCAATAGTTCACACAGTCTCGTTTCTCGTCAATCGGCGGGGCGGCAACAGCTCGGCGGGAGCTTGGACCTGCGTTTAACCAAGTCACCGGCGATTGCAGGACAAGGGGCTGCCCATCGCCTGCTGGAATAAGACGGGGCTCCTGTCTTCGTCCCTCGAGGTGGCGGAGGGCCTTCTCGAGGACTGCGGCCTCACAGCCTCTGCCCGCTGCCAGGTGCATCGCGACCTCGGCGGTGACGCGACAGCCGGCAGGCGTCGTCAGGTCTCTAGCCGGCGGGAGATGATTGTTGATGTCCAGAGGAAGGTTTCCAGGGTCCTGACCCTTGACGCAGACGCCCAGGCCAGCAATCGTTGTAGAGCTGGCATTTCCCAAACCCGCCCGGCAGGCTCCGCCCGCCCGGCCCTCCCGTCGGCATCCGCCCGCCAGCACCCGGCCCGCCCGGGGTCCGCCCGTCCGCGGGCTCGGGAGCCCTCCCGCCCGCGTTGATGCCCAGCCCGCTTGACCCGCCCGCTGCTGTGCCGTGGTGAAAGATTGCCTGGCGGATGCCACGACAATGGACACCCTAACAGTCTTATCATTGAAATTAAGATGCGTTTAAGATGTCGGAAAATGGTCTAACAATGTTTTTAAACATGTTTAACACATGTTTTACACATGTGTTAGAGATCTGGAAATTATTTGGCAACATGCTTCCTCTCCATTGATCGTCCTCCACAAAGATTGCCCCATTTTGACGGGTCAACAAAAGTGCATCCGTCTTTCGTCCGCAATGCGAGCGGTCGTCGCCAGTCGCCCCATTAGAAGCGTGGAGCCTGGCACAATGCTACGAGGGAGGCGCCTCGCAACCGGGGCAGAGGGCAACCTGGGGTTTGGCACCCGAAATCGTATTACGCCAAACGGGATGGCGGTTCGAAAACAGCGAACCGCGTGGGACAGCCTCACAAAACTGGCTGTCCTGACGGTTCGAACGCGGTTCGAAGCAAACGAATCTGGTTCAACACAAAAGCGAAACGAGCGTTTCGCGTTGGACTTCCTTCAAAACAAGGCGTCGGACCCGGTTCGAAACGAAAGGATGGCGGTTCAAAAACGGCAAACCGCGTGGGACATTGTGACGTCCTCACAAAAAGTGTTGTCTTGTCGGTTCGAAGCAATGGGATGGCGACTCGAAAACGGCAAAGCGCGTGGGACATCCTTACACAAATTATTGTTCTGACGGTTCCAACTCGGTTCGAAACAATGAAATGGCGGTTCGAGAACAGCACACCGCGAGGGACATCCTCACAGAAATTGTTGTTCTGACGGTTCTGCGTCGGTTCGAGACAATAATAATATCCAGTTCCCAACTTTCGCTTGGGATTTCCTTGAAAATACGCTTGGAACCCAACGGCCGCGTCGACGACGACCACGACGACGACCACGACGACATGTGTTCTCGCCTCGCCGCTGGCCACGCTTGGCCGCGTCCCGGTCTGGCCGACCGCTCTGTCTTCAGCAAGGAGAGGCCCCAGGGGCAGCCTTCCCCCTCTGCGGGAGGGGGGCGTGTCGGGGGAAGACAACGCCACCTTTCAAACACGGACACTTAGGAGCCAAGCCGCCCGTGAAGGTTACTATTTGTTTGTGTCGTTTGTTCGGCCCTGGTTCATATTGGAACCCATCGGTTTTGAATAAATTCTCCGGTTTGTTTTTGGGGGTTGTGCGCGCGCGGTCGCAACAGTTCGATTCCCAACGCAGAGCCACTACAAATTCGTCCAGTGTGTCCTCGCTGCAACTTTTGGGCCAAGTTGGAGGGAGGACGGGGGGAAGGATGGAGGAGCTTGGCGATGTTGTGTCCACAAACATATGGTTGCGCTCTCTGTCACTGTGGTGTTCGGGCGCTGCCGGGCCCAAATAGCACTGCTTGTATTTCGCGCCGGCCAGTTCCACACCAAAACGACACCGATGGAAGCACCCCCTACCATTACTTCGGCTACGCCAAAAAAGGGCAAACTTTAATCACTCCCATATAGGGTTAGGTCGGGCATGTCCTCTTCAGTCGGATTGTGGGCGAAAGTAGAACAGTTATCCTGGCGAAGGACCCAACCATATGCAGTTGTGAATGCCGCAATTGTGCATATCTTCTTCGGTGGTGCCCACGAACCGCATGAGGGGGGGGGAAGGGGGGGGGGGGGGGGGGGCGAGATGTGGCGGGGTACACAACACGAAAGAAAACGATTGGTCGAAATGCGGGAGGCTGAGCGCGGGCGAGCCTGAGCGCGAGTGGGTCTAAGTGCGAAGGAGTCTGCATGCGAGCGAGTACATTTGCACGAATGCGATCACGGCTACGCCTCGTGTAAATGCATATGAATGTGAATGGTTCGGGTCTGCCTGTCTGTGCACTCGTGACACTGGGCGTGGCCGCCGCAGAACCCCCCGCGGGAACCTCGGCGGCAGCGCCCGCGCGCCGCGACGCCCATGTCGGCACGCCCTCACGAGGATCGCACCCGCTTCCTCCCCCTCTTTTCCTCCCTCTTTGCCCGCGCACTCCAATGCCCAAAGCTGCGGGCGCAGCGCGGCGCGGAGCCCCCGCGGCCCCAGAAGGGCCCCAGCGACGCGCGCGGGTCGCCCGCTGCGCGGAGCAAAGAGAGCTAGCTAGCTAGCTGGCTGGCTGATAGCGGGCGAGGCTCTGACCGCTGGGCAGAGCGACGACGGGCAAGCGAGGCGCGGGGAAAAACGCGGCGCGGAGTTCCCGCGACGCGCGCTGGTCGCCCCGGCAGGGTCCCAGCGACGCGCGCGGGTCGTCCGCGGCGCGAGGCCGAACAAGTAGTTGGGCAGCCGAGAGAAGGCGCGGCTCGGGGGGGCGCTCCTAAGGTCAGGCCTCGCGGATAAACTCGGTGAAGCCGAGCTCCCTGGCACGGGCCGTCGCCTCCCTCCTGCGCCGCTTCGTGCGCGCCGCAAACTGCTCCAGCTGCTTCCGCAAGCCCTCCGGCGGCCCTGCCGGGTAGAACTCGACGCGCGGCGCCCGCATGAGCAGAAGGTCCTCGTGGCGCGTGGCGCGCGAGAGCAGCGCAGAGAGCTCCAGCCACCAGTCGTCGCCCTCCTTCTTGCCGTTCCCGACCTCGTGGCGGCCGCGGTCTGGGCGACGTCGGCCGACGGAGCAGCGCGCCGGACAGCCGACGGCCCAGGGCGAGAGTCCACAGGACCGAGAGATGGTCCGGCTGCAGACCGCTCGCGCCCAGTAGGTTCGGCTGCAGACTGCCCAGTAGCCTGCCTCCCCTGGACGGGAGCGCGGCCTGCCCGGACGAGCAGTTCGCAAGCCCGTGGTCGGCCGCGTTCCCGCGGATGCGGAGGATCCCCGGCGCGTCCACGGCCGCCAGCCCGCATGCCGCGGGGCGATCTGGAGCCGCCGCTGGACGAAGACGACGACGGCGACGACGACATCCACCAGGCCACTCCTCCACCGCTCGTTTGCAGCGACCACAGCGAGAACACCGGAAAGACCCTCGCTGGTGCAATGGAATCTCCCGCGAACGCAAAGCAACATACATACGGGGGGGAGCGGGCCTCCTCCTCCTCCTCCTCCTCCTCCTCCTCCGCCTCCTCCTTCTCCCCAGAGGTCTGGAGCTGTTCCCTGAAACCTTGAGTGTGGCGGACGCATGGTGGCGGTGGCATTGGCGCCTTCGGTGGAGCCCCCTTATGGGGCCAGGAAACGTGTGAGGGGTGTGCCGAAATACGTGCGGGGACGGCATGCGGGCGGTGGCACTGGGGCCTTCGGTGGAGCTCCCTATGGGGCCACGAAACGTGTGAGGGGTGTGCCGACATGGGTGTGGGGGACGCATGCGGGCTTTGGCACTGGGGCCTTCGGTGGAGCTCCCTATGGGGCCACGAAGCGTGTGAGGGGTGTCCCGACATGGGCGTGGGGGACGCATGCGGGCGGTGGCGCTGGGGCCTTCGGTGGAACTCCCTATGGGGCCACGAAGCGTGTGAGGGGTGTGCCGAAATGGGTGTGGGGGACGCGTGCGGGCTTTGGCACTGGGGCCTTCGGTGGAGCTCCCTATGGGGCCACGAAAACGTGTGAGGGTGTGCCGAATTGTGGTGGTGGCGGGGGGCAGGGGGGACATGCGGGCGGTGGCCACTGGGGCCTTCGGTGGAGCTCCCTATGGGGCCACGAAATGTGTGAGGGTGTCCGACATGGCGTGGGGGAAGCAATGCGGGGCGGTGGCACTGGGGGCCTTCGAGTGGAACTCACTATGGGGCCACGAAAACGTGTGAGGGGTGTTGCCGAATTGTGTGAGTGGGGGGGACGGCATCGGCGGTGGCACTGGCGGCGGGGGGAGTTCCATATGGGGGCCACAAAATTTGTGAGGGGTTGCCGAAACGGGTGTGGGGGATCGCGGCGTGCGGGCTTTAGGCACTGGGGGCTTCGGTGGAGCTCCTATGGTGGCCACGAAATGTCCTTTGAGAAATGTGTGAGGGTGTTCCGAAATTTGGTGGAGGGGATGCCATGCGGGCGGTGGCACTGGGGCCTTCGGTGGAGCTCCCTGTGGGGCCACGAAACGTGTGAGGGGTGTGCCTACATGGGTGTGCGGGACGCATGCGGACGGCAGCCATGGGGCCTTCGGTGGAGCTCCCTATGGGGCCACGAAACGTGTGAGGGGTGTGCCCACATGGGCGTGGGGGACGTATGCGGGCGGTGGCACTGGGGCTTCGGTGGAGCTCCCTATGGGGCCACAAAATTTGTGAGGGGTGTGCCGAAATGGGTGTGGGGGACGCGTGCGGGCTTTGGCACTGGGGCCTTCGGTGGAGCTCCCTATGGGGCCACGAAATGTGTGAGGGGTGTTCCGAAATTGGTGTAGGGGACGCATGCGGGCGGTGGCACTGGGGCCTTCGGTGGGACTCCCTATGGGGCCACGAAACGTGTGAGGGGTGTGCCGACATGGGTGATAATGCTGGTGAGGATGACGGTCGTGATGATGATGATGACGATGATGAGGATGATGACGATGACGATGACGATGACGATGATGACGACGACGACGACGACGACGACGATGATGATGATGATGATGATGATGATGATGCTGATGGTGATGGTGATGATGATGATAATGAATATGATGATGATGATGATGATGATGATGATGATGATGATGATGATGATGATGATGATGATGATGACGACACTGATGATGATGATGATGATGATGATGATGATGATGATGATGATGATGATGATGCTACTGATGATGATGATGATGATGATGATGATGATGATGATGATGATGATGATGATGATGATGATGATGACGGGAGGAGAGAGGAAGGGGGAGGAGGAGGAGGAGGAGGAGGAGGAGGAGAGGAACGCGGGGCGACGTCTCTTCAAAACGAGGACCCAACACCACAGGATGGTTGGGAAATAGTCAAGCAATACTCCAGAATAGTCCAAATTAATGGAACTCATCTCATTCTATTTAAACAAAACTATTGTTCAATATTCCTCCTGTAGAAGGACATGCCCGACTTAACGCTAGGGTCCGCCCGCACGACCCGCCAATCAGGGCCCGCCCGCCAGACCAAGCCGTCAAGGTCCGCTGGCCAACACTGTGCTGCGGCAGGTTCGCGTCGTGTCGACCCTGGCGTGGGCTCCTGACACCGCGGGGATCGTTCAAACTTGAACAATCGGCCGTTCCATTAACGCCAGATCGTTCAACGACGGGCCGATTCTGGGCCACGGGCGGCGTTCAGCCTTAAACGCACGCGCTGGAGTCGCCGCCGGTCGACACGACGCGAAACTGCCGCACATATCATTCGCTTCAATCCTCCTTCCTCCTTCTTGCCGCCCTCCTTCCTCGTTTTCTCCTCATTGCCTCGATCTCTCCCCGTTCCGTCTCCCTCCTCCTCCTCCTCCTCCTCCTCCTCCTCCTCCTCCTCCTCATCATCATCATCATCATCATCAGCATCAGCATCAGCATCAGCATCATCATCATCATCATCATCATCATCATCATTCATCATCATCATCATCATCATCATCATCATCATCATCATCCCCTCCTCCTCCCCTCCTCCTCCTCCTCCTCCATCTGCCTCCCCCTCCTCCTCTCCTCCTCTCCTCCTCCTCCTCCTCCTCCTCCCCCTCCTCCCCCGCTTCCTTCTCCTTCTCCTCCTCCTCGTTCTGCTTTAGGAGGCCGCGCCAACCGCACGTGGCAGGCACAGAAGACAGATCCCCCCCCGAAGGAGGGGGGGGGCACGGCCGAAGACGAGGAGGGCGGGCGTCGAGGCTTCGGAGCACGCGCGCGGAGCAGCCCGCGAGCGACGAGGGGCGAACAGTCTGAAGCCGATTGCCGCCGAGCCTTCCCCTCGAAAAAACACGCGTTGTTAATCCCCCCCCCTCCTTGCTGCCAACGTGTTCCCAGCCCTCCTGTGTTGGGCTCTCGCTGCGAATAGAGCGCTGCGCTCTCCAGCCTCCTTCCTCCTCTTCCCCCTCTTGCCTCCTCCTCCTCCTCCTCCTCCTGCCCCCATTGGGGGCTGCGAAGTGAAGCTGCCGCCGCTTTCGTGGGTTCCTGGGAGGTCGCGCGGAGTGGAGTTGGACGGGGACCCAATTGCGACCGCGCGGCTCCCTGGGGGGGGGGGGGGGGGGCTGCGAAGTGTGAAACGGGCAAGGAGGAATAGGAGACGGAGCAGGAGGAGGACAAGGACAGGGCGGGGAGATGAGTTCAGTCCGAGCTCGGGCTCTGGAGCTGGAGCCGTGCCCCAGAACCTGCTCAAGACGAGAGGAGAAGACCCTGAGTACGCCCAGGATGCATCCACGATGCTGCACTACACCCTCCCCGTCCAAAGTCCCCTCCACATCAATCCCTAGACGCATCCCTTCTCACTGCAGCATGCTCCCCCATCCAGAGACGGGAGCCCCATGGGACAACCAGTCGAGCGAGAGGCCCGTGTTGAAAAGGAACTACCCTCGAGCTTTCTGGTTACCAGAAGTGCCCCGTATAGGATCGCAAAGCCGAAGACACCGTCAAGCGCGAACCAAATTCTGCAAAATCATCGTCTCCCATCCGTGCAACAGTTGCGCGTAATGTAAGCGTATGGCGTACAATTTGAAATGGCGCTCGAGCGAGAGCCCAATTCGGGAAAAGGATCTGCTCCCCATCCGCAGAGCAGATGAAAAGTCGCGAGCGATAGCCAAACATTGAAAGGGGCCCACCCGCCACCCGTGCAACGACTGCAAGAGTGTTGCACCCACGCGCGCGGCGCCGGGGCGAGGGTCGCGCTCGGAAAGCGGCCCGCCCTCGAAGCTTGTGGCAACCAGATGTGGCCAGGCCGTTCGCGGCGCTCGGGCGAGAACCACGTGTTGAAGACGGCCCGCCCTCGCTCCGTGTAGATGCTGGACGCTCCCGGCCGCCGGGCGACAGGTCGTCCAGGAGCCCCCAGGGGGGCCGGGGGGAAGCGCCAAGACCGCCCGCCCTGCTGGCACGCCTGGCCTGGCGGTGGAGCGGCGAGAGGGCAGGGAGCCCACAAAGGACGCACGCGCCCGCCCACGCACACGAGCACGGACCCCCAGCCCGCGAGACCGGCCTCGTCGATACGAACGTTGGCGCACTGCGTAGGAGGAGGAGGAGGAGGAGGAGGAGGAGGAGGAGGAGGAGGAGGAGGAGGAGGAGGAGGGAGCGGAGGAGAAGGAGGAGGAGGAGAAGGATGAGGACCAGACAAACGTGTATTCGTGTACGCGTACGTCCTCTTTTCGCTCCTGAAAAGCGACTGCCCGCAAGTAAGTCAAGTGAGAAGGAAACAGAGGAGAGAGGACGGGAGCTGGGCTGGCTCGCCTACGTGCGTAAAAAAACGCTGCGTGGCCAGCGGCGCAGCCTGGCAACGCCTTCGGCGCGGCAGCACCCTACTGCCTCGCCAGGAGGAGTATCATGCCACTCTTCGGGTGGAGAAGACGGAGGATGATGAGGAGAGAGGGGGGTGGATGATGGTAGTGATGATGCTACTGATGGTGACGATGGTGACGATGGTGATGATGATGATGATGATGATGATGATGATGATGATAATGATGATGATGATGATGATGATGATGATGATGATGATGATGATGATGATGATGATGATGATGATGATGATGATGATGACTGTGATGATGGTGGTGGTGATAATGATGGTGATGGTGATGGTGATGATGATGATGATGATGCTGGTGGTGGTGGTGATGGTGATGATAGGAATCATGATGATGAAGAGGAGGAGGAGGAGGAGGAGGGTTAGTGGTATTATTATGACATGATGATGAGTATGATGATGATGAGGATGATGATGGGGCTGATGACGAGGATGGTGAGGATGATGAGGATGAGGATGCGTATGGTGATGATGATGTTGATGATGATGGTGGTGATGGCAATAGTGATGCTGATTATGAGTATGATGAAGATGAGGATGACGATTATTATGACGGTGGTGATGGTGATGCTGAGGATGGTGACGATGACTGTTATGGTGATGATGGTGATGATGAGGGTGATGAGGACAATGACGATGAAGCTAACGATGACGATGACGATGTCGATGACGATGAAGATCATCATGTTGACGATTATGATGAGAAGGTGGTGGAGGAGGCGGAGAGGAGGGGATGATAGACGATGCGGCCGAAAGCGTAAGCGTAAAGGAGAAGGGTGGCATGAGGAGAGGGAAGGGGCGGAGCAGCAGGAGGGAGAGTAGGGAGGAAGGAGAAATGGGAATGAACCTGGTGTGAATCGCAGCGACCTGGGAGGCGGACAAATGGGAATGGATCTGGTGTGGCTCGCGACGCCCTAGCTCCCAGCGAGACATTTATCTCAAGATGCCACCGGATATGCAAGAAAAAACCCAGTCGCAAGGCCGAGCCCAGGAAGGGTGAGAGGCTGGAGGAGAAGGATAATACACCGAACTCAACACACACACACATCACAGAGCCACCCTCATGCACACCTCCGCCGATGTCGGGGGAACTGCCGCAGCGGCGGGTCGAACGAAAGCCCCGCTCACGTTCGCCGGCTGCCCACCTTTGCGTCATGCAGGTCCTGCAGCGTCTTCCACTTCTGCTTCCGCGCCTGCGGGCAGGCTCTGTGGCCGCATCCGCTGCGCATCTGAAGCTCCGGGCTCCCTGCCCGAGTGAAACCCGAGGCGCAGTGGGTATAGACAGAAACCAGGCCCCTGGATGCCAGATGTTTGTCCATGTCCACTGCGCCTCGGCGCGCCCCCTCCCTGAAAGCCCAAGACGCAGCGGACGTGGACACGCGTCTTGTCTGCGGCGCCTGCTCGCGGCGCTCCTCCTGCTCCTTGTCCTGCTGGTGCTGCGCGGTACACTGGTCGAAGAGCAGCGGGTCCGCCTCCATCAGCAGCTTCAGCACATTGAAGGTGAGGCCGTGGACCGCGCTGTTCCAGTGCTGCTTGGAATTCTTGTACAGAGCCCCGATGATCCTTCGCCCACCCCCGGCAGTCGTCTCTCCGACTCTGGATGCATCTGTGACACTCACACTGGCGGTAAGCAACTGGAACAGTTGTGGTCGGTACTCAAAGGGACGACAGCGGTTAGCAAATGCACTTCCTCGTCTCCAAAGAGGGACCCTGGGCAAGAGTGACATTTGGCGCGCGGCTTTCCCGGGGCCGCGGGGGGATCAAACCCGAGCGCGCAAGACGCTGTTACAGTGCGGACGCGGTCGCAAGAGGACCTCGCAAGAAACCCAACCCTGAAAATCCGCGCGCGGGGTGCACCTGAGGGGGAACCCGGAGCACCCTGAACGCAGCAGCCCCTTTGATGGCCGCGGGAAGTCACCGAGCAGCGCGCGGAGCGAAGAAACCCAGAGTACCCTGACGAAAAGCAGATGGTTTCTTGATGCGCGCGCCCACTGTATCGCATCGTGTTCGGCGATCGGGGGACCGCATCGGGCCCGCACCAAAAATCACTCTGGCGAAAAATCACTCTCACGTGTAGTCTTAGGTCGCGCCTGTCTCCCAACAGGCGGATTTTGGACGACGAATGAGAAATACTCAAAACATATTCAGAGACTTTCTAAAATTTGTTATTAAAAAAACGTCCCCAGACTATGTTTTGACAATTGTTTCATACTCCTCTTGTAGAGGGACAGGCCCGACTTAAGTGTCGTCGAACAGCGCGTCTCCTGAGGGCCCAGGCCCCCTCGCGCAGCCCTCGCAGGGCCTGGTCCCGAGGGACCGACGTCGCGCGCTCGCCTCGCCCCCGCCTCTCCCGTGCACCCCCTCCCCTGAGATCCGACGTCACGAAATCTGCCCTGCGACGCACCCACCCCGTCCCCAGACACGATCGCGTCGTACAAGAATCAGGGCGGGAAGCTTCCGGTCTCGGGGGGCCCTCGCCAGGCCTCGGGACTGTCAAAAACGACTCGGGATGAAAAACCGGTCCCAGGGAACGGGTCGGGACTTCTAGGGACCCCGTATAGAAAAACAAGACGTCGCATGTCTAGGTCTACAGCAGCTAACAGGAGCAGTTGGCCAAAGTTCCCGCGGATGACGGCACTGCAAGGACCATTAGTTGCGGTGAATGCTGCATGGGAGGCTCACGCATTGCTGGACTCACAGGGCACCGATAGGAGGACAAGGGCGGGATAGAGGTCATGGAGCCACGGGCTCGAAGGGGAAAGAGGCAGGGAAGAGGAGGAGGATGGGGAGGGTGAAAGATCGCCGCGGCAGCAGCGGCAGGATAGGGTAAGGTGCAAGGGTACAAATGAACAAGGAAGCAGGAGGAGGAGAAAGGGGCAACGCTTCAACTCTCAATGATGAGCAGCAGCGTCGCGGGCGTGGACCCCAACGAGCGACGACGACGACGGCGACGACGCGTGGTTGACGTCTCCTCCTCCTCTTCTTCCTCCTCCTCCTTCTCCTCCTCCTGATCATAATCATCAGCATCATCAGCATCATCAGCAGCAGCATCATCATCATCCTCATCCTCATCCTCGTCCTTATCCTCATCCTCATCCTCGTCCTCCTTCTCCTTCTCCTCCTCCTCGTCCTCGTCCTCGTCCCCCTCCTCCTCGTCCTCGTCCTCCTCCTCCTTCTCTCCCTCCCCGCTTCCCCTCCCTCCTCTCTTCTCCTTCTCTTCCTCAGTATTATTATCATTAATATCATTATTCTCGTCCTTCTCAGCATCATTGTTAGTATCAGCATCATCAGCAGCATTAGTATTATTATTAACCCGGATTATCATCAGCATCATTCTCATCATCAGCATTATCGTCCGTATTAATAGTAGTATTATTATTATCAGCATCAGCAGCAGCAGCACCAGCATCAGCATCAGCATCAGCAGCATCATCATCAGCAGCATCAGCACCATCATCAGCAGCAGCAGCATCATCATCATCATCAGCATCATCATCATCATCATCATCATCAGCATCATCATTATCAGCATCCCCATCAGCAGCATCATCGTCATCATCATCATCATCATCACCATCACCATCACCATCACCATCAGCATCAGCATCAGCATCAGCATCAGCATCCTCCTCATCATCATCATCATCATCATCATCATCATCATCATCATCATCATCATCATCATCATCATCATCATCATCATCATCATCATCATCATCATCATCATTATCGTAATATTCATCCTCATCCACATCCTCATCCTTGTCCTCCTTCTCCTCCTCGTTCTCGTCCTCGTTCTCGTCCTCGTCCTCGTCCTCGTCCTCCTCCTCGTCCTCCTCCTCCTCCTCCTCCTCCTCCTCCTCCTTCTCCTCCTCCTCCTCCTCCTCCTCCCCTCTCTCCTCCTCCTCCTTCCTCCTCCTCCTCATCATCATCATCATCATCATCATCTCATCATCATCATCATCATCATCATCTTATCTCATTCATCCTCATCCTCGTCCTCATCTCTTCCCTCCTCCACCTCCTCCTCCTCCTCCTCCTCCTCTCCCTCCCCGCTCCCCCTCCCTCCTCTTTTCTGCTTCCCCTCCTCCTCCCCCCGCTCCTCCTCACGTACTCCCTCCTCCCTCCACAACCCCCAGCAGCCGTCGGAATGGCGGACAGCATCCATCGCAGTTCGCCCCCCCCCCCCACCACCAAACTCCTCCCAGGGATGGTGGAGTCTGATCCGAATTTGCGCTTGGTAGCCACTACGCTGGCCCCCCAGCAGCCCTCGAAAGCGGCAACAGTTTCGCAGTTCGCAGCCCCCTCAGGGATGGCGAGGCCAAATCTGAGTATGCGCTCGGCGCCCACTACGCTGCCCCCCCCCAGCAGCCCTGGAAAGTGGCGGCGGCTTCACAATTCGCAGCCCCCCTTGGATGCTGGGGTCCAATCTGAATCTGCGCTCGGTCACCCCCTATGCCAGCCCCCCCAGCAGCCGTCGAAATTTGCGACAGCGTCGCAGTTCGCCGTCCCCCAGGGATGGTGAGGTCTAATCTGAGCCTGCGCTCGGTACCCACTATGCCGGCCCCTCCAGAAGCTGCCGAAAGAGGCGGTATTTTCGCAGCTCGCAACCCCCCAAGGATGGTAGGTCTGATCTGAGTCTTCGCGTGGTGCCCACTATGCCGGCTCCCCCAGAAGCTGTTGACAGTGGCGACGGTTTCGCAGTCCGCAGCCTCCCCCCGCAGAAGCTGCCGAAAGTGGCAGCAGTTTCGCAGTTCGCAGCCCCACAGAGATGGTGAGGTCAAATCTGAGTCTGCGCTCGGTGACCACTACGCTGGCGCCCCCACCAGCCATCGAAAGTGACGGCTGTCTCGCAGAAAGTAGCCCCCTGGGGATGGTGGGGTCTAATATGAGTCTGCGCTCGGTACAGGCTATGCTGCCCCCCCCCAGCAGCCCTCGAAAGTGGCGACGGTTTCGCAGTTCGCCGCCCCCCAGGGATGGTGAGGTCTAGTCTGAGTCTGCGCTCGGTTACTCACTATCCTGGCCCCCAAGCAGTCGTCGAAACGTGCGACAACCTCGCAAAACTGTACGTATGAGGTCCAATCTGAGTCTCCGCTCGGTACCCACTATGCCAGCCCCTCCAGAAGCTGTCGATCGAGGCGGTATTTTCGCAGTTCGCAGACCTCCAAAGATGGTGAGGTCTAATCTGAATCTGCGCTTGGAACCCACTATGCTGCCCCCACCCCCCAGCAGCCGTCGAAACTGGCGACAGTTTCGCAGTTCGCAGCCCCATGGGGATGGTGAAGCCTTATCAGAGTCTGCGCTCGGCAATCCACTATGCCAGCCCCCTCAGTTCGCAGCCCCCGGAGATGGTGAGGTCGTATCTGAATCTGCGATCGGCAACCCACTACTCCAGCCCTCCCCAGTTCGCAGCCCCCCACGGATGGTGAGGTCTTATCTGAGCCTGCGCTCGGCAACCCACTATGCCAACCCCCCTCAGAAGCTGTCGAAAGTGGCGACGGTTTCGCACTTCGCAGCCCCCCAGAGATGGTGAGGTCTGATCTGAGTCTGCGCTTGATGACCACTATGCTGGCCCCCCCAGAGGCTGTCGAAAGTGGCGGCGGTTTCGCAGTTCGCAGCCGCCCTGGCATGCTGAAGTCTACTCTGAGTCCGCGCTCGGTACCCATCATGCTGGCCCCCCAGGGCCCGAATCCGAGCGAAAACGCCCGGTGACGACAATGAGGCGCCCAGATCTCAGGCCGTCACTTCCCTGAAACCCAACGTTGCGACGAACAATTTTCGGGGGCGGCCAAGAGGGGGGCGTCCAAGAGGGGGGCGCAAATCATGGCTGGCGGCACGTGCGCGGCCCAGGGGGGGGGGGCCAGGGAGGTATTGAGTTAAGAAGAGGAGCCCTGAAATCTGAGGAGATATCATGGCCCACGCCATGATATCCACCCCCCATCACCCCCCTCTTGGCCGCCCCCGAAGTGTCAACAACGCGACGAATCACGACCCGAGCACCCCATGAGCGCGTTTCCTTATGTTCGGCGATAGTGGGCATTATGAAGGGGGGAGGGGGCCCAGGGGGGGTACAATGTACTGTAACGCCTCCCCCCCGCCGTGTGCCCGATGCGCGCGGCGGCAGTGCCCGGAGCGCACTGGGGGGGGGGGGGGGCGTTGCGTCATAGCCAAGCAATAATTGGTGGCGCGCACAGGGGGGTGGATGGAGGGGGGAGGGCTTCTTAGAAGGAAGCTGCTTCTTAGAAGGCGCCGGCTTCACATCTATAGATAAGGCCGGCGCCTTCCAAGAAGCAGGGGTGCGTGCTTCTAAGACGCCCTCCCCCCTCCCCCAAACCCCCTCTGCGCGCGGCTAAAATAAAGAAACATGATCTAATGGTCCCAGGGCCCGAGGCCAGGCGAGCACGCCCGGTGCGAAAAAAATAAGAACGCTGCGCCCGGATCTCGGGGCCCGGAGGCCGAGAACTGCCCCAATCCCCGACGGCGCAGGGCGGCCTGGCTGACCTCCCTCCCCTCCCTGCCGATCCCCCTCCTTCCCCCTCCCCCTCCCCTCTCCAATCCCTCTTTTGCTCCTCCCCCTTCTCCCTCCCTCTCCCCCTTCGCCCCTCCTCATCCTTCTCCTCTCCTCCTCCTCCTCCTCCTCCTCCTTCTCCTTCTCCTCTCCTCCTCCTCCTCCATCCTCCTCCTCCTCCTCCTCCGCCTCCTCCTCCTCATCCTCCTCCTCCTCCTCCTCCTCCATCTCCTCCTCCTCCTCCTTCACCTCCTCCTCCTCCTCCTCCCTGCTTCTCCTCCTCCTCCCCTCCTCCTCCTCCTCCTCCTCCTCCTCCTCCTCCTCCTCTTCATTCCCATTATCCTTACAGCGGCGATGGGGGGCTATCCACCTCCGCGAGGGCCACCACCACCACCACCACCACCACCACCACCACCACCACCACCACCACCACCACCACCACCACCACCACCAACCACCACCACCACCACCACCACCACCACCACCACCACCACCACCACCACCACCACCACCACCACCACCACCACCTGCGCGTGGCTGCCGAGCACCCAGCGCGCTCCCAGGCGTCCCCCGAAGAAGCCTCGGATGGAATCCCCCGCGATGGCCCTCCCCGCACTTCCCTCCTGGAGGTCCCCGAAGGATTCCAGAAGGAGGAGGAGGAGGAGGAAGGGGAGGAGGGGGTCGATGGGAAAGGGCACCCCCGCAAACCTCGATCATCCAAGCTCGAGCCTCCTCCTCCTCACGCTCTACCCCTCCAGCCATTCTCCCTTCACATCTGCTCCTCTTCGCGCTCCCCCCCTCTTCCCCCCCTGCTCCTCTTGCCCCTCCTCTTTCTTATCCCCCCCTCCGCCCCCCCCCTCCTCTCTCTTCTCCTCCTCTCTCTTCTCCTCCTCTCTCTTCTCCTCCTCTCTCTCTCCTCCTCCTCCTCCGCCTCCTCCTCCTCCTCCTCCTCCTCCTCCTCCTCCCTCCTCCTCCTCCTCCTCCTCCTCCTCCTCCTCCTCCCCTCCCTCCTCCTCCTCCTCCTCCTCCTCCTCCTCCTCCTCCTCCTCCTCCTCCTCCTCCTCCTCCTCCTCCTCCTCCTCCTCCTCCTCCTCCTCCTCCTCCTCCTCCTCCTCCTCCTCCTCCTCTCCTCCTCTCCTCCTCCTCCTCCTCCTCCCTCCTCTCCTTTTCCTTCTCCTCCTCTCCTCCTCCTCCTCCTCCTCCTCCTCCTCCTCTCCTCCTCCTCCTCCCTCCTCCCCCATCCTCGCCTCCTCCTCCTCCTCCTCCTCCTCCCTCCTCCTCCTCCTCCTCCTCCTCCTCCTTTCCCCCTCCCCGCTCCCCCTCCCCTCCTCTCTTCTCTCTTCTCCTCTCTCCTCCTCCTCCTCCTTCTCCTCTTCCGCCTCCTCCTCCGTCTCCTCCTCCTGCTCCTCCTGCTCCTCCTCCTCCTCCTCCTCCTCCTCCTCCTCTTCCTCCTCCTTCTCCTCCTCCTCCCCCATCTCGATCCCTTCCCCTCATTGGGAATAGCACGTGGCGATTCTGGTTGATCAGCTTCACGATGTAGTCATTGTTCCAATAAAAGAGCGTACGCTCGGCGACCTGAAGTCCAGGGGATGATAAGGATGAGCAGGCAAGCGGCACTGGCAGGAGGCGGGAGAGAAGGGCCATCTGGAAGCGTAGGCTGATGGCGCACAACACCTCATCCTCATCGTCATCATCAGCAGCAACAGTAGTATCATCCCCATCACCAGCATCATCTGCATCATCGTCATCATCATCATCAGCAGCATCATCATCATGAGAAGCATCATCGTCCCCATCAGCATCGTCATCATCAACATTATCAACAACATCATCAGCAGCAGCATCATTGCCGGAATCGCCATCATCATCTTCATCATCACCACCACCATCGTCATCAACATAATCATCAACATCATCGGCATCGTCATCGTCATCGTCATCGTCATCGCCATCACCGACATCATCATCATCATCACCAGCATCATCATCATCATCATCATCATCGTCATCATCCTCCTCATCATCATCATCAACACCACCATCAGCATCATCAACATCGTCGTCGTTAGCATCGTCGTCATGATCATCCTCCGCATCAGCATCGTCATCAGCAGCGTTATCATAATCATCATCATCAGGAGCAGCATCAGCAGCATCATCGTGACTGTCACGATCAGCATAATCATCATCATCGTCATCATCATAATTATCATCACCAGGAGCGTCACTATTACCATCATCTTCAGCATCCTCATCATCATCGGCAACATCCTCATCACCACCATCGTCAAACCGCGATCATCCTCGTCATCATCATCACCATCAACATCAACAACATCACCATCATCGCGGTCGTGGTCGGTATCACCAAGAACACCAGTATCACCATCGTAACCGTCACCATCAACCACATCATCATCACCATCACCATAAACTTCATCATCATCATTCCCAGTATCGTCATCATGATCATTCATCATCATCATCATCAACATCATCGTCGTCATCATCAGCATCATCATCAATATCAGCATCCTAATCATCATCACCACCATCAGCATCGTCGTTTAAGTTTCGTCATCATCATTACCATTACCATCAATATGAACATCCTCATTGTCACCATCGTCAGCATCATTGTCATCAGCGACATCATCAGCACCACCACAACCCCCATCATCAACATCAACATCATCATCATCAGCAGCATCACAATCACCATCATCATCATCATCATCATCATCATAATCATCATCATCATCTCAACCGTAATCAACAACACCAGCATTACCATCGTTACCATCATCATCACAATCAGCATCACCATCACCATCACCATCACCATCACCATCCTCATCATCATCAGAATCAGCATCATTAGGTTATTATTATCATTATGTTCATCATCACCATCACCATCGCTATACCATCAGCACCACCACCATCAGCATCAGCATCACCAACAACAATATCATCAACATTGTCATCATTGTCAGAATAATAATTATCATCATGATCATCATTATCATCATCATCATCATCATCATCATCATCATCATCATCATCATCGTCGGCATCAGCATCACCATCATCATGAGCATTATGATCATCGGCAGCACCATCATCATCATCATGACCGTCATCAGAATCAGCATCATCAGCATCAGCATTATCAACATTCTCATCATCATTATAATCGTCATCATCATCAGTACCATTATAATCTACATCATCATCAGTATCAATATCATCAACATCAGCAGCAGCAGCATCATCATCATCATCATCATGACCGTCATCGTTTCGGCTCATGGGTTTACGGCACGCTGGCTCTCGCTTAGCGCTGGAACTGGCGCTCCGCATGCTGCCGAGCGCGCAATGGGAGGCGGCCCGCGGGGGTGCGGCCGCTGCTGGACGAGACCTCGGCGCAAGTGCTGACAGGCGGAGGCGTCGGAACGCAGGGCGGATCCAGGACCGCTGGGCGACCCAAAAGCTGCTCCAGACGGCCGTGCGAAAGGCACGGTTTGGGAGGCAGCGCTGCGACGCGCTGGCGGCGGAGCTGACGGCGGCGCCAGACACGGCCTCCGCCGGGGCGCGGGCTGCGGCCGCTGCGGTCGCGGCAGCGCTCGGCACGAGCGGGGCTCCCCGCGCGCCGCAGCGCAGCGCAGCCAAGCCGCGTGTGATCGACGGCGACGCGTTCGAGGAGACGTTCGCGGCGCAGGTCGAGGTCATCGACGAAGGTGCCGAGCAGGTCGACGGCGGCGCGCACGCGGGTCCGCTCGACGAGCAGAGCGGGGGCACCGAGCACGGGGCGCGGGGCTCTGCGCAGGCCCCAGGGGTCGAGCGGGAGGGCATTGAGGGGAGGGACGGCGGCGTGAGGTCCGAGGGCGACCAGCACCGGGGAGCCGTCCGGCGAGCAGGGCGAGAGCACCGAGAAGGGCGAGGGAATCGCCACCGCGAACAACCTCGGCTAGGCCGGCTGAGCGCCTCTGCTTTTTGGTATTGTCGTGAGGATGGCGGTGCGGGGCCACGCCGGCTTCGCGGCGCTCGTGGCTGGCAGCCACCGCGCCATGACATCCCCGGGGAGCCGACCGCCGCCACAGCCCTGGAGCCGCTCGTGGCGCCCACCGCTGTGGCGCACGGTCCTCCTGATCGACCTGTGGCAGCCGCTAGCCGAACTCGGCGGCCGCTTGCGCAGACGGAAGCCGCGGTGCGGACGCCGACGGTGGGTGGCACTGCAGATGGCCGAGGCCAGGCCACTCGTACCCGCAGCTTCGCAGCCGCCGCGGCCGCAGCCAAGCGGCGCGATAGAGCGGTTCGATGGCGCGGCGCCGTGGGCCACACGCAGGCCGCAGGCCGCCGTCGCTGGGAAGTGCCACAGGGCAGCCCAAGATCATGGTCTTCGAGCACCCCGACACCAACGCCGCCAACGCGATGCTGCACGACCCAACGTACTTGGAGACGCCGGTCCCGTGATGGCCGCTCCCGACGCTGACTGCAAGTAGCAGTAGTGACGGCTGGGCCCGGCTTGAGAAACTTGGCTGGCGGCCCGCGGTGGCCGTCAGCTGCTCCCGCCTCTGGGGTCTGGGGATCGTTCGCCGCCTGGCCCGAGGGCCTGTGCGGAAGTGACGGGCTGCTGCCATGCCCCGCGTTGGCATCAGGCAACAGGGGTCATCGCTGGGCAGCCTGCCCGTTCTGGCGTCTTGGGGCCGCCCCTCGTCCCCTAGCCCAGGGGGGGGCGTCGGTTCTGCGGGGGCGCACTGAACTCAAATCCAGCACGGTCAGTGCAGCACCGCCCCTGAAGTCCTGCAACTTAGCACCCGCTCATCATCATCGTCATCATCACCATCATCAGCATCATCATCGGCATCATCATCATCATCATCATCATCATCATCATCATCATCATCATCATCATCATCATCATCATCATCATCATCATCATCATCATCATCATTATCATTATCATCATCATCATCGTCATCATCATCCTCATCATCATCACCATCGTCATCATCATAATCAGCATCATCATCCTCATCGTCATCATCATCATCATCAGCATCGTCATCTTCATCAGCATCATCGTCACAATCATCAGCATCACCATCATCACTAGCACCATCATACTCCACATCATCAATTAACATCATCCTCATTATCATCACCACCACCATCATCATCAGCATCATCATCATCAGCACCACCCTCAGCAGCATTATCATCATCATCATCATCATCATCATCATCATCATCATCATCATCATCATCATCATCATCATCATAATCATCATCATTCGCATCCTCGTCCTCATCCTCAACCTCAACCTCAACCTCATCAGCAGCAGATGCATCCCCAGACCTCCGACGCCGCCAGTTGCATCACAACGTTGCTCCCTGGTGGTCTCCCCAGCCTCAAAACGTTGCTCCCTTGGGACCGGCTCTTCATCTTGAGTCGTTGTTTGACTGTCTCTGGGCCCCGCGAAGGACCCCACAGGCCGAAAATGCCCAAACACCTCCCGCCATTACCTTTCACACCGGAAAGAAGTATCGGTCATCGTGAATATGAGAGGAACGAAACGAACAAAAACATAACTACATGTTCGCCAGCAGTGCCCCAAACAAGGAGGGCGCGCCGCTGGATGGCCCCAACGGGGGGGGGTTGGGACCCCGCCCCCCTTTCCCCGATCCGTCGTCGGGGAACCCCCCCCTCCCCCCCTTTCCCGGTCCGTCGTCGGGGAACCCGGAGAACCCCCCCCCCTCCCCCCCTTTCCCGGTCCGTCGTCAGGGACCCCCCCTCCAAAAAGGGAGAGGGGGGGGTTCCGACCCCCCCCCCCTCCCCCCCTTTCGCCACGGCGCCCCCTGGCTCCCGACCCCTACCACCCGTAACACTACCACCCCGACCACCCGTAACCCGACCCCCAAACACTCACCCTAGCCCGAGAGAGGACTCAGTACGCATGATTCACTACTCAGTACCCACTACTCTACTCGCTACTCACTACTCACTTCTCACTACTCACTACTCACGACTCACTATTCACTAGCCACCACTCACCACCCACTACCCACTACCCACTACTCACTACTCACTACTCACTACTCACTACTCACTAACCCGAATTCACTACTCAGTACTCACTATCCACTACCCACTACTCAATACTTGCTACTCACTAAGCACTACTCACTACCCACTACTCACTACACACTAGTCACTGATCACTACCCACTAACCGCTATCCACTACTCACTACTGAGTACTCACAAGTCACGATTCACTACCCACTGCCCACAACTCACTACTCACTATCCGTTGCTCGCAACTCGCTACTCCCGACTCCTTACACAGTACTCACTGCTCACTACTCACTACACACTACTCGCAACTCCCTACTCCCTACTCACTTTCTGATACGTAAGATTCACGACCCACTACGCACTACTCAATACTCAATTCTGACTACTCCCTCCTCCCTACTCACTAGTCACTAGTCACACGTCACTGCAGACTACTCACTACTCAGTACTCACTACTCCCTACACACGGCTCGCTACTGACTGCTCACTACATTCTACTCGCTATTCCCTACGCGCTACCCACTACTCATTACCCACTTCTCACTCCTCACTACTCATTAATCACTACTCCCTACTCACTACTCACTACTCACTACCCACTACTCACTACTCGCTACTCCCTACTCGCTACTCACTACTCCCACTACGCACTACTGACTAGTCCCTCCTCACTACTCACTATCCGCAATGCCCTACTCGCTACTCACTATTCACTACTCGCTACTCCCTACTCGCTACTCACTCCTCCCTACCCATTCCCCACTACGCACTACTCACGACTCACTACTCACTACTCACTACTCACTACTCGTTACTCGCTACTCGCTACTCACTACTCCCTAATCACTTCTCACGACTGACTACTCCCTCCTCATTACTCGCTATTCACTATGCCCTACTTGCTACTCACTACTCACCATTCGCTACTCCCTACTCGATACTCACTACGCACTCCCCACTCCCCACTACCATCTACTCACTACTCACTACTCACTGCGCACTACTCCCTACTCCCTACTCGCTACTCATTCCTCAATACTCGCTACTATCTACTCACTACTCACTATGCACTACTCACTACTCACTACTCACTTCTCACTAGTCTCTACTCACTACTCACTACTCACTCTCACTATCCCGAGGCCAGACCCCCCCCTTGCGGGAGAGGCCCCTCCCTTGGCCCCCTGTTCGGCCCAAAGGGGGGGAGGGGGGGTCAAACCCCTCTTCCCTCCAGCGCCAAGGGGGGAGGGGGGGAGGGTCCGGACCCCCCCCCCTTCAAGCAGAGGGAGGGGGGGGGGGGGTTCGGACCCTCCCCCCTTAAGGTGGGGAAAGGGGGGGGGTCGAAAATCTCACCCCTCTTTTGAAGGGGGGGAGGGGGGGGGGTTCTGCGAGCACCCCCCCCTTTTCAATTACAGGGTTATCCACTGGCGCGCTTTCCCAAACAGGATGGGTCTCGCAAACTACGTTGTGCAATCGATGCGGAATAACTCATGTGGTGCAACCGACGTCGCGCAACGTGTGTAGTGCAGTCTATGTTGCGCAATAGACGTGGTGCAGTATATGTGATGCAATCGGCGCACGGGAATCTACACATATATATATATATATATATATATATATACACATATACATATATATATATATATATATATATACATTTGTTTTGCATGTGACCCCTCCTGAGTGGCCCAGGAGTGCGGGCAGGCGGCGGGCGAGAGCCAGGTGCGAAGATCCAAGTTTAGGAGACCAGCCAAGAGCACAAAGGGGGCCTTAGCGATCGGCCGGCTCACCCTGCACCTCAGGACAGCCCAGGCTACTGCCCGGGCGCGGCTCCCGCTCGGCAAGAGACCACGTCGGATGTTGCTGACGCGCGCGCCTCCCTGTTGGCCCTGAGCCGGCCCGACTGCGGCGAGCAAGGCTGCTCCAGCACCTCTGGTGCGCTCCCCGACCGCGCGGCGATACAGGAGGCACCTGACGCGAACGCGGTGCTCCCGCATCATCTCCAGCTCGTGGCCTTGCTCGTCCGCGTCGGTGGCGCCCGCGCCGTCGATTATTTTTCGGGACGGCCGCCACAGGCCGCCCTCGGCCTCTGCCAGATCTGGCTGTCCGCCCGCTGTAGCCTCGCCGAGGGCCCCCGCAGCCAGGCGCAAAGCGCCCTCCGGGGCCAGGGCGCGGAGGAGGGCCGGGCTCGCGCCCGCGCGCGCAGGAGCCGAGGGCCCGCTCCCC
>CAUYUJ010001284.1:33012-45512 GCA_963575745.1 Prorocentrum cordatum
CGCCCTCTCGCGAACCGAAAACGGCCAATTCCTTAATTCCTTAATCGACGTGTCAGGGTAGGAGGTCTATCAACCTCCGACCAGCCAGCAAGAGGAAAGGAGTGAGGAGCCCCTCATCGTCTCGACTGGACGCGCCTCGGAAATCTAGTCCGTCTCGACCCTGGGAGGTGTCTGGGGAAAGATTCGGGGCGGATCTGCCATCGCTCCCCCCCCCTTGACAGGCCTTCTTGGGACCCACCCAGTGCAGACCCCCCAGGCGGTTCCAATCCTCAAGCTCGTTCAGGAACAGGACCTGCTTGGCCGTGATCGACAAGGGCCAGAACCGAAGCATCGCCGTGATGATGTCGTAGGCCAGGCGAGGGTCTTTCTCCACGTACTGCGCCATGCAGTAAGTGAGCTGCTGGTTGAAAGATCCCAGGGACTTGACCTTGTGGAGGGGAATCAGGGCCTTCATCAGGAAGTCTTTGTGCTCGTCTTTCAGGGGCAGGGCAAAGCCATTGATGATGCTGCCCAGGATCTCCAGCAACCTTAGGAGCACCCCTCCAAGCTGATCCAGGGCTCGATTCGGATACTGATCCCGCCGGCCCGATCCGTCACCAATCCGACAAACACATCAACTCAAACGGTTCCAGGCCCCTCCGTGAGTCCATGATGGCCAGTTTTTCGAGCTGCGCTCAGCTGTGGCGACGAGAACTTTCAAGAAAACCCAGATCCAACAACGACGACGCCGACGTCGACGACGACGCCGACGACGACAGAGTCGCCCAGCAAAAACACAAAACGATTACGGCCGACGCGTTCCAATAAGGAACGCAGTGTCAAGAACGCAAGGGCTCTGCTGGCCACGCCGGGCCTGGGCCATCAACAGGTTCCGCGACAGAGATCTGAGGAACGGTCCGAAGAACAGAGCCCCACCCGAGCCCAGAGCGGTCTTTGCTTCGGCGTCTAAGTCGGGCGCGTCCCCCTCCAATGGGATTTTGAGCGAAAAATCAATAATACGCGAAAAAGTACCCCCCAAATGAGCAAAAATAGCAAAACAAATCGTCCCCATACTATTTTTTGACTATTTTTGAATATTCCCCCTGTAGAGGGACAGGCCCGACTTAATCCAGCGTGTTGGTTGCACGACGTCGGCACCGTCGCGACGTCGTCGTCATCACGATGGCGTCGCCGCCGCCGCCGGGAGCTCCAACCCGCCGGTGGAGGGCCCGCAGCGGCCTCCCCCGACAGGTCCCAGGCCGATCCCCGCGGGGTCGGCCGGCCCCACCCGTGCCCTCTGCATCGACGGATCCCCCGGGCGGCGGCGCGGGTTTAGGGTTTAGGGTTTAGGGTTTAGGGTTTAGGGTCTAACAGGCTTGGCCAGGATTGCAACGTGCCCACGAACCCACCTGCGGTGGCCGTCAATCCCACCCGCAAGCCACCCCACCATAAAGATCATCTCTCCTCTCCTTGTAACAACCAACATCGGTGCAAGCGACGACGACGGCGACGACGACGGCGACGACGAGGACGACCGCGCAATAGCACAGTGGCGGGACAGGCACAGGCCAATGACATGAACCCAAGAACATGCAATAGAAACAACTCTTACGCATAATCAAACTGACAAGCGATTGAACATAATCGGACACAGGTGATGGCAGGGGCACATAACTGGTATACCGTGATGCCTGCGATGTTGGGTGTATTCGTCTTCTTGTCTATAGCCGCACAGCAAGGGTCCCCAAAAAGTGGGGATCCGTTATCTCTATATGTGTTTCTTTGTACACATGCCTACGGCATATCCCGCCACCGTGCTATAGAAGTACATCATGGGTCTCCAAAAAGTGGGGACCCGTTATCTCTATGAGCGTTTCTTTGAATCTTACTTGCCTAGGGTTTAGCAACCGTGCCTATAGCAGCACGGCATGGGTCTCCAAAAAGTGGGGATGCTATCTCAATGTGCGTTTCTTTGTATCTCGGGGACCCGTTATCTCTATGTGCGTCTCTTGGTTTCTTACTTCTCTACGGTCTATCCCGCCATCGCGTATAGCAGCACAGCATGGGTCCCAAAAAAGTGGGGACCCGTTATCTCTATATGCGGTGTGTCTTAGGCCCATCCCGCATCGTGCCTAAAGCAGCACAGCATGGGTCTCCAAGAAGTGGGGACCCGTTATCTCTATGTGCGTCTCTTGGTATCTTACCTGCCTACGGCCTTTGGCCATTATGCCTATCCCGCCACTGTGCTATAGCATGGCGTAGCACAACATGGGCCCCAAAAAAATACAGAGGCCCCTATGTGTGCACTGTATGTGCGCGTCGTCTTTACTCTACGTGCCCTAGGCCTATCCCGCCACTGTGCTATAGCATGGCATGGTACAGCGTGGGTCCCCTTTGAGTGGGGACCTCTATGTGCGCGTTGTCTTTTACTTCTACTTGCCCTCGGCCTATCCCGCCACTGTATCACTGCATGGCATAGCACAGCATGGGTTTCAAAAAGTGGGGACTTGTATGTGCGCGTTGGCCTTTAGTTCTACTTGCTCTATCCCTGTCCTGGTCACTGAGCTATGGCATGGCACTGCACCGCATGGGTCCCCAAAATGTTGGGACCCCTATGTGCGCGTTGCCTTGTACTTCTACTTGGCCTGTGCCTGTCCCGCCACTGTGCTATTGCGCGGTCGTCCTGGTCGTCGCCGTCGTCGTCGCCGTCGTCGTCGCTTGCACCGATGTTGTTACAAGGAGAGGAAGGATGATCTTTATGGTGGGGTGGCTTGCGGGTGGGAGTGACGGCCACCGCAGGTGGGTTCCTGGTCAAGGTGTAATCGTGGCACATGAGTGCTCTAACCGGCCAAAGATGCTGCGCGCATGCGCAGGAAGCGCGAGGTGATCCAGGAGATGGAGGCGATGTACATAAGGGGGTCGCATTTTAGATTGCAAAATACAAAAGATTCTGCACGCATGCTCAGGATGGAGCATGCACAGGATCAGGAAATACTGTTTTTTTTGCATTAGATGGACCGGGTTTACGTAAACGCTTGCAACGGGGACCAGGCCCTTTGTATGGAAAAAACATAGGGTATCCTGCACGCGTGCTCACGAAGTAATATTTTTTGCAATAGATGGAGCGTGCTTGCATAGTGTCCGGTTTCAGAGGAGTTCGGATTTAGTAATTATAGGATTAGAGACTTAGGGTTTAGGGTCTACCAGGCTTGGCCACGATTACACCTTGACCGCGAACCCACCTGCGGTGGCCGTCACTCCCACCCGCAAGCCACCCCACCATAAAGATCATCTCCCCCCTCGTTATAACCACATCGAATACAACGTCGACGACGACGACGACGACGGCGACGACTGATGTGCGATCCAGTTGGCACGCGAGTGCTCTAACGGGCGGGAAGAGTCGGGCAGGCGGACCCCGACGGACGGGACGGGTCGGGTCCGGCGGGAGGAGCCTACTTTTGGGGACCCATGATGTGCTATGCCATGCTAGAGTCCGGTGGCGGGATAGGCCTGGGATAGGAAGGAGTAAAAGACAACGCGCACATAGGAGTCCCCACCTTTTGGGGAACCCATGCCGAGCTATGCCATGCCATAGCACGGTGGCGGGAAAGGCATGGGGCAAGTAGAGGTAAAATGCAATAGAAGGGAGACGAAGGCTGGGAACTGGATAGGCACAGTGTGGCAAGTTCAGTCGGGACACTCAGAACAAACTGGATGGCTAAGACACGCTTCAGTACAGAGTCTGGGGCCCCTTTTTTGTTTCCATAGTTCCCAGGCCACGCGAATACATACCCGCACAGAGAAGGTCCCAGCATGCGCAGATCGCGACCCTGACACTTACGATCAGGGATAATCAGGCCCCGCTTGCTAGGGATAAATCTGTCCTGCAATACCCTAACACGTAACATGACTCGTGAAAGTACAACCACGAACACGAAGGCGAGGCATAGAAGCAGCACCTTCTCTGCGACGCACGCAAGCGGAACTGCGCGGCAGGAAAAAGAGACCAAGTGGAATCATTGAAACAGCCCTGACTGCTCATCCGCTGGACGGGTCAGGCCTGCGGGTCGCCAGCGTCCGCCTCTTCAAAGAGAGGATCCACGGCTACTTCCACCGCATAGTTCGTGGCGTGATTCAAGGCATGGTCCAATGCAATGTCCAACGCAAGGTCCAGAGCATAGTCCAATCCATCAGGTGGCTCGATGCCCATGATAGCGGCGGTGTGGGCCCACCTGTTACGCGGAACCAGGCAATGCCCATTCTGGTCCCGCGCAACGCCGCCACGATAGTCGGCGCCCGCGGCAGGATCATCGTACAGCAACCCATCCGCTGGAACCCACGAGTTCAAGAGTGGGTTCCTGAGGCTCATGTACAGCGACTCCCACAGAGGGCTGAACCAGCGAAAGATGTAACCATTTGGGAGAATAGAATTGCCCCCATGAGATCGGCAACGCCTGCAAAGTATACCATCACAAAGCACGCGCTGAAGAGGAATATAGTGATCCTCAACCCATTCGGAGTCGGTGACCGAGCCAATGGCTCCATGCCAGACCTGCGCCATGATCAGGTGCATGCCCATGGCATAGAATATGCGACCCGGGGGGCTCTGCCGCCGGTACCAGGTGATGAACGCGATGAGCATAGCGGACGAGTCAACGTTCGCCATGGGAACCCAGCGCGGCATGGGATTCGCGGGCTGGGACATTCGCAGTCAGTGAGAACGATCCTCGGAACGCTCTATAGAAAGAAAATCTCTGCCCACCTGGGACACCCGAACTCTCGATCCGAAAAGGCTGCATCGGCGAATACCTCTTTTGGGGGACCCATGCTGTGCTATGCCATGCTGTATCACTGTGGCGGTATAGGCCTAGGGCAAGTAACAGTGAATAGACGACGCGCACATAGGGCTCCCCACACTTTTGGGACACATGCTTTGCTATGCCATGCTATAGCACAGTGCCGGAATAGGCCTAGGGCAAGTAACAGTGAAAGACGACGCGCACATAGAGGTCCCAACTTTTTGAAGACCCATGCTATGCTATGCCATGCCACAGCACAGTGGCGGTGTAGACCTGGGGCAAGTAACAGTACCAGACAACGCGCACAAAGGGGTCCCCACTTTTGGGGGACCCATGCTGTGCTATGCCATGCTATAGCACAGTGGCGGGATAAGCCTAGGACAAATACAATAAAATACAACACATAGGACTCCCCACTTTTTGGGGACCCATGCTGAGCTATGCCATGCTACAGCACAGTGGCGGGATACGCCTAGGGCAAGTAACAGTAAAAGACAACGCGCACATAGGGGTCCCCACTTTTGGGAGCCCCATGCTGTGCTACGCCATGCTATAGCACAGTGGCGGGATAGGCATAGGGCAAGTAACAATAAAAGACGACGCGCACATAGGAGAGCCCACTTTTCGGGGACCCATGCTGGGCAATGCCATGCTATAGCACGGTGGCGGGATAGCACTGCAAAAGGAGCAGCCAACAAATTGAAGCGTCACTAGTACAACTGGAAGTACGGTGCCCGGACACGTTCCCGAATACGCGAATAGGCGTGGACCCCAAACAGGCAGCTGTGCAGCGGAGAACACACGCAGCAGGGAGAGGCACAGAGGACTGACGCCAGCGAGAATGCAAACACAGTCAAGAAAACGGTGCTGCTGGCACATAGGCAGACGCGGTGAGACGTCTGGTTCCAATGGTTGATAGCACGACTCCAGGAATCATGAGCATGAGCGTTTCAGTCAAAATGGCTATCAATACGAGACGAGAATGGGGAGAAAAGAGAGTATGAGCACAGTCGTTGCTTGTGCAAGAGATTGGTAGTTAATACGATGAGCTCTGTCAATGCAGACCACCAGAGTACAAGCCCTCGTCTGCGTAGCCCTGCCTACTCGGGAACAGTCCCGAATAAACAAGACACATCTGAGCATAGCAAAGGCCCGTCTACGCCTTGAACGCCATCAGCCCACCGGCACTCCCCGACGACGTAGACGCCGGCACGCCCTCAAAGCGCTTGAGCATCATAGACGCGAAGGCCTCCTTGTCCAGAGACTGCTGCGCGACGTGCGACCGAAGGCACTTCTCGTGCACCTGGGCGTTGTGCGATAGCCCATTCGCACCGAACGTCAGCATGAGGAACTTCAGGTCGGAGGGCTTCTTCTGGATCCACTCGTATAGAGCGGTCGCAGCAGCCGAGACCTGCTGAGGATCCGGCACTGTGGCATTCGTGCGCTGGCGCTTGACTAGTTTCGTCCGGCCATCCTTCGTCTGGCTACCAGGCGTCGGCAGGCCTGCAGCGTTCAACGTGCGCAAGTGCGGCAATAGCTGCTCAGCCTCCTTCTTCACGTTCTTGAGCAGGTCCGGCTTCACGACGCTCTCCAAGTGCTTCGCATGCGCCACGTCCACCACGAAGGCCTCCATGGCCTGGGCGGCGCGCGACGCGCCGACAGATTGGCGCATTGGATCTGCATCAACGCCCTCATAGAAGAACGGCACAGCCTTGTTCCCCTGCGCAAGCACCTTCCAAAAATCCGGCAGCTCGGCCTCGGATATGCGGTTAGAGCCGCACGCGTTCAGAAGCTGCGCCGGAGCCGTAGCCCACGGAAACAGGCGATTGCTCTTCTGAATAGGCTTGTCGTCGCCGTCCGGGGCAGGAGCGCCGAGCATGTTCGCGAAGTCACCCGGAGCGAACACTCTAGAAGCGCCCAAGCTCAGATACAAAGAAGAAGCTGCCAGCCAGAGCGCTAAAGGGCAACGCGAAAAACAATCGGAAACATAACACTGTGTTACGCCATGATGAGTGCCCACTTTTTGGGGATGCATGTTGCTGTCCTGCCATAGCACAGCACATCGGGGTGGTGCGAAGCCATGTTTTGGAGATAGAAGCTGATGAACTGCAATAGCACAGAACACGGAAAAAACGGGTCCCCCTTTTGGAAATGAAAGACGCTGTGCTGCAATAGCGACGACACACCGACGACGCGGGGGCGCGTCGCCACTTCGTGGGGATGATGCAGCCGACCTGCAATAGCACAGCACATAACAAAGCATAGCATAGCGCAGCGTGGCATAGCATAGCACAGCATTGCCCTGCAACCAGCCGCGAAACCTCCGAGCCATCACCAAGGCCCGGCGGGGCAGACCGCGCGCCGCCAAGAGCCCCCACTTTTTGGGGATGTCTGTTGATGTGCTGCAATAGCACAGCACTTCGAGAGAAACCATTTTTTTGTTTTTGGGAGGAGGGGGGGAATGGAAGCTGATGAAGCGCAATAGAACAGAACACAGAAATATCGGGCCCCCACTTTTCTGGAAATGGGAGTTGCTGTGCTGCAATAGCGCAGCACACTGCGATGGCGCGGAGGCGCGTCCGCACTTCCTGGGGATGGATGCGGCCGTGCTGCAATAGCACAACACATAGCAAAACAAGCATGGCATAGCATAGCAAAGCATTACAATGCGACCATCCGTGAGACACCGAGCAACCAGCCGGGGCCGGCGGGGTAGGCCGAACGCCACTAAGAGAACCAGGATGCATCGGACCCACAATCCAGAAGACACAGTGTGTGCAAGCATGGCCGACTCCAGGAACAATCACAGAAGTGCAGCGTGCACGGCGCGAACACCAGGAGAGCAACGAGGTGTCATGAGTCTATGCTACGCTATGCCATGCTATGATGGAGCACGGTGGCGGAATAGGCCGAGGCCGCAGAGAAGAATACACAGCAACGCGCACGCATGGCGCACTGACAACAAATGCTTGCATGAGTACCAATTACATGACCACCACAGGCCACAGCATCAGATAGGAGCAGGCCACGAGGACCACGCGCAACGTAGAAAGAACTTACCTTTCAACACCGATCGAAAGAGACAGAAGGGCTGCGCAGAGCGAAACAGGCAGCCGAACAGGAGGTGTCATAACCCGAAACATACGAGATGGCAGGATAGTCTGCAAGAGTGCCTCACGTCGCCGCAGAAGAGAGACTTCACCGCCGTCCGAAGTGCGTCTCTGTCAGTATCCCCGAAAGACATCACAGTAGTGATGCTGCATGGATTGGTTTGTCAGTCTGTCCGGAATAGACTCAGTCAACCCTGACGCATAAGGCATGTGTACACTATGAGATCCAGCAAGCTGTAACGCGGCTGTGACAGGAGCTCGCGCATGCCATCTCGGAAACGAATAGCCGTGTCGTGATCCCACAGCGCCCATTTCATGATCTTCCTCCGTACGTGGAATGACATAGAACGCAACGCTCGCCAGTCGTCCGACGAATCCGCGTGCTGACGCCCACCGGCCAGGACGATCGAACGCGCGAAGCGCACGGACGTGTACGAAAGCTGGCCATGATAGCGGCCGAACCCGTGCACCTTCATGATGTCCACGAAACACGCAACGGAGAGTACGGTGCGCTCGCCCTGCAGATAGTGCGCGATGCTCTCTGCCAGTGCGTGAAACGCCCGAATGTTCTTGCATAGGTAATAGAACATATCAAGCGGAGGGGCGCGCTCGGAAGGGTTGCCCAGAGGCTGCTGCCCAACGGTTCCAGCGCATAGATTCCCATCACGCTAGCGCATGTTTTTGAATAACCGAGCCACGCGCTTACCCGTGGCTCGCATAGCCGGAGCGTGGTTCAGCATAGAGGGCGACAGCACAACGTCGCAGCACATGGCAACCATAAGCGCTTCCCAATACACCTGATAGAGAAAGCCAAAAGAAAACACGACAAGCGACAGCGATGCCATATGCTCAGTTAGCATAGTCCAAACCGTTCGGAATGCACGCACATCAGCGCGGCTACCCACGCAGTGAATAGCACACCCTGTGCAATCATGCACGCGCAGGTTTGCGCGATAGTGACGCCAGGCTGGGCGGTATACCTCGTAGCGGTGGTTCTCCATGTGCCGATAGCCCTTGCTACAAAACCAACCAAGGTCTGCGTGGAAACATCTCCCTGAACAATGGCGGCACTCGCAGCATAGGCACTGCTTCGTGCCAGGGCGCAGCACGGCACTGGCAGAGACGACGCGGAGCGCGAGCGCAAACATGCGCATCAGAGGATAGGCTGCCAGAAGGACGCTCACAAGACCAAACGATCAAGATCTCGGGCCAGCATAGCTACAACAACATGACACCGTAGGCGTCTTCAGGAGCAACTGTGACAAGCGTCCACCAGACTACAATAGCAAAACAACTGAAGATAACACGTCCTCATTCTTTTGGGGGATGGATGCTGCTGAGATGCCATCGCTAAGCATGACACGGCATGGGTCCCCAAAAAGTGAGGACCTGATGGTGTAGTATGGCATGCCGTAACAAACCATGGCATAGCGTATCATGGCCTATACGTATGTGTGCTCTTAAGTCGGCGCTTCGCCGTAGGCATCTTCAATAGCAAAGGTCACCACTCCGTCCTGCCATCACGAACAGACTACAATAGCAAAGCACATAGAGAGCGCACTCTCTTTCTTTTTGGGAGGGATGGATGCTGATGAGCTGCAATAGAATAGCATAGCACGGCATGCCCCTCCCCCCCCCCCCTCCCCCCACAAAGTGGGGACCTCATGGTGTGGCATAGCATGCCGTAACAGACCATAGCACAGCGTACCGTGCCTATACGTATGCGTGCCGCTGGGTCGGCGCATCGCCGCAGGCATCTTCAATGGCAACTGTGACCACTCCGTCCTGCCATGACGAATAGACTACAATAGCAAAGAAACAATGGCGATGACGCGTATCCCAATATTCTTTTGGGAATGGATGCAGCTGAGCTGCAATAGCATAGCAGAGCGCGAAATGGGCCCCCAAAAAGTGGGGACCTCATGGTGTTGAGCTGCAATGGCAAAGCATGGCACGGCATGGGCCCCCCAAAAGCGGGGACCTCATGGTGTAGCGTAGCATACCGCAACATGCCATAGCATAGCGTATCATGGCCTATACGTATGTGTGCTCTTGGGTCGGCGCTTCGCCGTAGGCATCTTCAATAGCAAAGGTGGCCACTCCGTCCTGCCATCACGAACAGACTACAGAAGCAAAGCACATATAGATGACGCGCCCCCACCCTTTTTTTGGGGGGGGATGGATGAACTGCCGGAGCATAGCAGAGCAAAGGCCCGACCCTCCCAATAATGGGACCATGATGTAGCATAGCATACCGTAACAAAGCATAGCAAAGCGTATCATTGCCTATACGCATGTGTGCTCGTGGTTCGCCTCTCCGTAGGCGGCTTCAATAGCAATTGTGACCGCTCCGTCCTGCCATCACGAATAGACACAACACAGAACACACAGCATGCAGCATAGAGCATGACGTCGCACTCGTCGGCGCTCGTCGTCCCTCGTCACCACTCGTCGTGCCTCGTCGTCGCTTGTCGTCGCTCGTGGTCCCTCGTCGACGCCCGTCGTCGCTGGTCGTCGTTGTCCTCGTCGTCGTCGCTTTCGCCATCGTCACTCGTGCGCGCGCATAGGCGTGGATCCCAAACAAATCGCAGCGCGGCGAAGAGAATGAGAATAGGCCGCACGGACACACACGAAAGTGCAAACACTGTTACGGAACAAACTTCAGCTAAGTAGGAGCCAGACGATGTGGGAACAAGAGTGCCTGCGGGATAGCAGGATTCCGACGGCAGAAGAAGCTCCAAACTACAATAACAAGCAGCATAGACACCAGTGCGCATCGTAGGGAAGTGTGAACTTGCCAGGAAAGATACCCCGACATGCCAAATCACAAAGACAACGATAGAAGTGCACGCGCTGCAGCACAGCATCGCACATTTTTTCGCACACGACGCCGCGATAATAGGGAGCGAGACTGTCCTTACCAAAGAACGACCCTGGCACTTACGGCCAAGGGTAGTCAAGCCACAAGATTACAAAAAGTCAACATGGCCGATCAGATAGCGGATGACCGCCGTGAGGCGAACGTACTTCATTCAATGGAATAGGGAGCCTGCTCCAGAGGTCCCACACCGCAGTACTCCCGGTAGTAGCACCAAAAGAGGATAGATTCCGGATGGCCCAGCTGCCGGCGGGATACAATCCATGATATAGTGAGGTCGACAGACATGCAACGCCGAGGCACCTCCTGGCTCAATACATTGATCAGCTGGGGCCATTGAAGAGGGCCATGGCGCTCCACGTACTCGATCCACGCCTGCAACACATGGCCTCCAGCCGCATGAGGCCGCTCGTGATCAAATAGAAGAGGCATCATCGCCCAAGCGGCCATGGCCGCGTAACGGCTCAGCATGGACAGCAGGATGAAGTTCAAAAGGTTCAGTGGTGAAATGCATGGCCAATAGAGGCGCGTGGTCAAAGTTCCCGAAGCAGCAACATCCGGAAATAGCCACGCATAAATGCGCTGCCTCTCGGCGTCCCCCTCATCCAGGCCACGGGTAAAATTGTGCGGCGTGGTGCGCTGATGAATAGCGCGGACCACGGTGTCCTTCGTGATGCCAGTAGGCCACTCGTACTCGAACTGCCTGACAAACGGAGATAGGTCTTCGTCGAACATGCGCACCATTGCATCACGGTCATAGGGGACAGACCAGAAAAGCATGGTACGACTAATCGATGGACCGAGAATCTCGGCAAAGCTGCAAGACCTCCCGGGCCGAAAAACCTGCATAGACAACACATGCAACTGATAGAATAGTACATAACATCCCGCGGTTGGGCACACGTGCTGTGCTATGCCATGCTATAGCACAGTGGCGGGATAGGCATAGGACAAGTAAGAGTAAAAGCGGCGCGCGCATGAGGGTCCCCACTTTTTGGGGGCCCATGCTGTGCTATGCCATGCTATAACACGGTGGCGGGATAGGCCTCGGGCGAGTAACAATAAAAAACGACGCGCACGTAGGGGGCCCCACTTTTTGGGGACCCATGCTGTGCTATGCCATGCTGTAGCAGAGTGGCGGGATAGGCCCAGGGCAAGTAACAGTACAAGACAACGCGCACATGGGGCCCCCCACTTTTGGGGGACCATGCGGTGCTATGCCATGCTAGAGCACAGTGGCGGGATAGGCCCAGGGCAAGTAACAGTACAAGACAACGCGCACATGGGAGTCCCCACTTTTTGGGGCCCCATGCTGTGCTATGCCATGCTATAGCACAGTGGCGGGGTAGGCATAAAGCAAGTAACAGTAAAAGACAACGCGCACACAGGGGTGCCCACTTTTTGGTGGACCCATGCTGTGCTATGCCAGGCCTAGGGCAAGTAACAGTAAATCCACAACACATACGGGTCCCCATTTTTTGGAGACCCATGCGGTGATATGCCATGCTATAGCACAGTGGCGGGATAGGCCTAGGGCAAGTAACAATAAAATACGGACGGGACGGGTCGGGCCGGGCGAAAGAGATTCTGCACGCATGCTCATCAATTGCTATTTTTTGCAGTAGATGGAGCCGGGTCGCAACGGGGGCCGGGCACTTTGTAGTGTAAAATACAAGAGATTCTGCACGCATGCGGAGCAAGTGTTTTTTTTGCATGAGATTGAGCCGATTT
>CAUYUJ010001284.1:49735-82235 GCA_963575745.1 Prorocentrum cordatum
TCCTCTTCCTCCTTCTCCTCCTCCCACTCCTCCTCCTCCTCCTCCTCCTCCTCCTCCTCCTCCTCCTCCTCCTCCTGGCCCTCCCCCCTCTTCTTCCTCCTCCTCCTCTCCTCCTCCTACTCCTCCTCCTCCTCCTCCTCCTCCTCCTTCTCCTCCTCCTCCTCCTCCTCCTCCTCCTCCTCCTCCTCCTCCTCCTCCTCCTCCTCCCCCTCGTCGTCGTCGTCGTCGTCGTCGTCGTCGTTCTCCTTCTCGTGCCAGACGGCTGGGCAGGATCGGAGAGGGCACGCGAGAGGGCACCAAGACTCATGAGAGCAAACCGGAGCTCGGGCTGGCCAGCGTTTTGTGACGTGGGACGCACAAAGACATACTAGTTGTATATGTTATCCTCGGTGGCGCGCGTCCGACCCAAACATATAGTGTACCCATCTTGTAGTAGATCGTTTCCCGAACGGTGTGGCCAGAAAGCGCCCGCCACCACGCATATACTATAAGATTTCTCGGTGCGCGCATCGCCCTGGGGGGGGCGACGCACATATTGAATTCGCCGGCCCAACGGGCCAGAGGCGTGCTAAGATCTCCGGTAACTGCTAAATAATACTTCTACTTCGCGCGCGCGGGGCGGCCCCTGGGGATCCCAGGACGAGAAGTACCCCGGGCGATCCCCGGCAGACTCGGGTCAGAGATGGTTTTCCTCCTGGGCGCCGCCCCCGTGGCCCTCCAGAGAGCCCCAAGAAGGGCCACGAGGCCGCCAAGAGCCCTCCAAGATGGTTCAAGAGTGCTCCGAGATGCCACACGATCGTTCCAAGACGCCCAAGATGGCCCCCAGACGCCCCAAGAGGCCTCCAAGAGCACTCCCCAGAGGGCCCCAAGAGGCAAAATGCATTACTTTTCCTTAGGTTTTGGGCAGATTTTGGCGTGTCCATCTTTTCGGCTTCCCGACGCCCCAAGACGGCCCAAGAGGCCCCCAAGATCGCCCCAAGAGGGCCCAAGAAGCTCCCAAGAAGGCCCCAAGATGGCCCACGAGGGCTCCAAGACGGCCCCAGAGGCATCCAAGACGGCCCAAGAGGGGCCCAAGAGGGCCCCAAGCGATGCCCCAAAGGGGGAACACAAAACAAAACTTCGAGCCCTCGGCCTTAAGAAGCCCCCAGGAGGCCTCAAGAGGCCCCTGAGAGGCCCCAAAAGCCCCCAAGAGGCCCTCAGGAGGCCCCCAAGCGACGCTGAAGAGGCCCCCCAGCGGCTCCAAGAGGCTCAGTCATGCGAAATGGGCCGGCGGAATGAGCGAAGCGATTCAATAAGTATGTTGGGGTGACGCCGATGACGAGCGCGTCCTGGATTTTGACGGTCCAGTTTTCGTAGGAATGTCTGCAGCAGGAGCTCTCGTCAAATTTTTGGTTGGGTCTCGTCATTGTCATGATGGCCCCGCCAAGCCAACCCCAGTCCCCGGAACCCGAGTCTACGTCTCCCCGAAAAGAATCCTTCACCACCAGAACTCCACAGAACTCCCTGAGCCAGAAAGCCCCCCCCCCCCAGCTGGTGACACCCCGTGCCGGGCACTCTCTGGGGGCGCGCCCGGTACGGGGTGCCACCAGCTCGGGCGGGGGAGCGGCCAAGCCTCCTGGCTGGTGGTGGTGGTTCTTTCTTCTCTGGTGGAAGACCCTCTCGAGGGCCACGCTGCCACAGGAATGCGGAAGGCATGGGCCGCGAACGCGCAGGACACCAGGGCGGCCTTGATCTGGCAGGATCGACCTACTGATCAGCCTCGACTGCGTACACTCGCGCGCCAGGGTCCGAACGAAGAGGACAGATAACAGAGCGCGGCGCTCGCGGGGGGGGGGACCTGGGGCCATCGAAGACAGACCTGGGACGAGAAACTGCCCCACAGCACGCGATCGGGACCTCCCCAAACTGTTTCCGTCGGAGCCGAGGCGGAGGCGATCCGCACCAGCGTCGGGCTAATCGGGGGCATCGATCGGCAACTTGTCCGGCGCGCAAGAGAACGAGGAAAGGAGGGCGGCCGCGCAAGGGACCTGGAGCATGTCGGTGAGGATCTGCTGTGGACAGCTAGACACCACGCCAGGGGACTGCTGATGATACAATGCGATGTGTTTCCCTCCTCCCTCCTCCCTCCTCTCTCCTCCCTCCTCCCTCCTCCTCCTGCTCCTCCTGCTCCTCCTGCTCCTGCTCCTCCTCCTCCTCCTCCTCCTCCTGATCATCATCACCACCACCACCACCACCACCACCACCACCACCACCACCACCACTACCATCATCATCATCATCATCATCATCATCATCATCATCATCATCATCATCATCATCATCATCATCATCATCAGCATCATCATCATCATTCCCCAGGCGTGCGTGTGCTCTCGCCTCCCCTCGCGGCCGCTTTTTCGCCCTGCCTTGCCCTCATCCCGCCGCCGGCTCTTTTGCGTTTTTTCCGCTGCCCGCTCCGGCGGCGGACTGCCTCTGCCGCACTGCGACGTAAATGCAGTAGGAGCTCGACCACAAGGAACCTTCCACAAGAAACATTGGGTGACTCAAAAGGGGGTCCAACTGAAAGGGGGTGGTGCAATGTATTTGGGGCCGTTGTATTGCAAATGATTTGCGCTGGAGAAATGTTTTGCATTGTATTGCAAGTCATGGATTGCACGCGGAAATCCAGCAATACATCTGCGCCCCAGAATGCATTGCACGCCCCAAATGAATTGCAACCCCACAAATCTATTGCACCAAATCTATTGCACCACCCCTTTGTCGCTGGACCCCGTTTTGGATCAACCCGAGAAACCCAACCCTGGGACACCAGGACGGCCATCGATTCGTTTGTGTGGGAACGTCACGCTTTCCATCGCAAACCATCAAAACCCAAGAAACCCAGGGCACCCTGGAGGCAAGCAGGGCGTCTCTTGGCATGGGCTTCCACTGTAGTGCTCTGGCCCCGGATCCCCGTTTGATGGCCCAGGGGGGCCGAACTCGGTCCCCCCACGGGCCGAGGTCGAGGAACAAAAACTGCTGGCCGCTGACAACAAGAGTGTATCAGATCGTCGGAAATGTTGGTTGGGGGCGGCCATGAGGGAGGCGTCCAAGAGGGGGGGGCGCACATCATGGCCGGCGGCACGTGCGCGGCCCACGGGCGGGGCCAGGGACGTAATGAAATCCGCCGCCCCCTGTCGATTCATCGGAGGGGTGCCTGGCGTGCTAGATGATTTCGGTTTTAATTGTGGTTCTTGGGGCTCCGGCGCGTCCCGCCGGGGTCCCTGGAAGGATCTCAAAACGCATCCGTCGATGCCTTGTTGCCCCAAGTTGGCCCAAGATGGCCTCCAAGACGGCCAAGATGGCCCAGGATGGCCTCCAAGTTCGCCCAAGATGATCCAAGATGGCCTCCAAGACGGCCCAAGAGGGTCCAAGATGCCTTCTAAATCGCCCAAGAAGCCTCAAAACGGGCCAAGATGGCTCCAAGATGGCCTCAAGATGGCCCAAGAGGGTGCCAAGAGGTCCCCCAGGAGAGCCCGAAGAGGCCAAAATCATTGATTTCCCATTGGTTCTTCAACGATTTTGACATATGTATGCTTCTTTTAAGCCTTCCCGCTGTCCAAGATGGCCCAAGAGGCCCCCAAGATCGCCCCCAGAGCACCCACGAGGCCATCTGGGCCTCTTGGGGCCGTCTTGGGGGCCTCTTGGCCCGTTCTGGGGCCATCTTGGAGGCCTCTTAGGCGATCTTTGGGTGCCGTCTCGGGCCGTCTCGGGCCGTCGGAAGGCCGAAAAGAAGCAAATGTCAAAATCAGTCAAAAAAACATTGGGAATTTGTTATATAAAACACTTTCACATATATGTATGTATGTATATATATATATATATATGTATAAATTATGTGTATATTTATAAATATAAATATACATATGTATCTATATACACATACATATATATATATATATATATACTTTTCTGACTTTCTGGCCTTCCTGGAGGTCCTCTTGGAGGCCTCTTTGGCCGTCTTGGGTCAGCTTCGAGCAAACTTCGGCCATCTTGGTGGGTTCCTGGCCCGTCTGACGCCGTCGGGAGCCGTCTTGGGGGCCTCTCTGAACCGGCTTGGGGCCCCCTTGGGGCGCTTCGGGGCCGTCTTCGAAGCCTCTTGGCCCGTCTTGGGGCCCTCTTGGGGCCGTCTTGGGGGCCTCAGCCTCTTGGGCCGTCATGGGGCCATCTTAGAGGCCTCCAAGACGGCCCAGGAGCATTCCAAGACGGGCCAGGAGCCCACCAAGACGGCCGAAGATGGCCCTAATATGGCCCAAGAGGCCTCCAAGAGGGCCTGCAGGAAGTCCCGAAAGGCCAAAAGCACTGATTTGCCATGAGTTTTTGAAGGATTGCGGCATTTGCTTGTTGTTCGGCCTTCCGACGGCCCGAAACGGCCCAAGTGCCCCCAAAGATCGTCCAAGAGGCCCAAGACGGCCCCAAGAGGCCCCCAAGACGACCCAAGAGGCCTCTAAGACGCTCAAGATGGCCTCCAAGACGGCCCAAGAGCCCTCCAAGACGTCCTCCAAGAGGGTCCGAAAGGGTCAAAATGGCCTCCAGACGGCCAAGATGACCTTCAAGATGCCCACGTGTTCCCCGAAGGCTTTCCAAACCGATTCGGGGAACACATGGTCCGATAGCTTGGCAGGTCTGGCCTCAACGTTCGGCCACATAGGCGCTTCCAAAAAGGCAGGGGGCGGCGGTGATTCGCCGTAGGCGTCTTCGATAAGAAGAGGCGCCATGAAATCTGAGGAGATATCGTGGCCCCCGCCATGAAATCTGAGGAGATATTCACCCCCCCTAGTCTGACAACCTACCAGACCACCCCAACCCAACCCGAAGACCCGAATTTCGGGTTGGGGGGGTATGGGCTTCAGATGTGTTTTTCAGTGTTCCCCGACCCCCCCCCACTGGAAACGGAGGGCATATCGGGGCCTTCGGGTTGGGTTGGGGTGGTTTGGTGGGCGGTGATAGTCATCACCCTCCTCTTTGCCGCCCCCGAGTGGGCCCAGGGCCGCAGAAAAATCGTCAACGCCGCCTCGGCGGATGTCGGGGGCGCCCCCTCCCCGCGCGAGGAGCACTGCGAGGCGCGCGACACGTGGAGGCCCCCTATCCCCTGGCGCGGCTTCTCTCTGCGAGCCGCTGGGCGTCTGGCTGGGCCCTTGGTGGAACGGCCCTCAGCGGACGAAAAACGGCATCAGATAAACTGGTCCTCTTCCTCCTCCTCCTCCTCTTCCTACTCCTCCTCTTCGTCCTCCTCCTCATCCTCCACCTCCTTCCCCCCTCCAACTTATGGTGGTGGTGGTGGTGGAAAACAGGCCCATGAAGATAAATCTGTCCGCCGTCGGGGACGCCTGCACCAGGGCGGCTGGAAAGAGTAAGCCTGTTTTCAACTTTCCGCGATCACGGCCGTCACGTCACGTTCCGCGCCGGCGGCGTCTGGGAATGTCTAGGGATGACCGAAGACGGGCAGGAGCAGCATGTAGGTGGTGATCTGCACCACAGCGCCTGTGTACACCACTGTGCTCGCGTGCGCCACAGCGCGCGTGCACATCACAGCGCCAGCGTACACCGCAACATTCGTGTGCAACGCAGCGCCTGTGTACAACACAGTGCTCGCGTGCACCACAGCTCGCGTGTACACAACAGCGAATGTGTACATCGCAGCAGCCGTCTGTACCACAGCGCCTGTGCACACCACAGCGCTTGCGTGCACTCCAGCGCCCGCGTACACCACAGCGAATGTGTACACCGCAGCAGCCGTCTGCACCACGGCGCCTGTGTACACCACAATGTTTACGTGCACCGCGGCGCCTGTGCACACCACAGAGCCTGCGTACACCACACCATCCGCGTGCAACACAACGCTGCTGTACACCACAGTGCCTGCGGGCACAAGACAGGTAGAAGGAGCATGCCAGTAAGGATCTGCTGCGGACAGCCGAACACCACGCCAGGGGACTGCTGAAAATAATATGCGATGTTCTTCCCTCCTCCCCCCTCCTCCCTCCTCCTCCTCCTCCTCCTCCTCTTCTTCTTAGCGTTATTACCCTTATTATTAATATGATTATTCTTATTGTTCTTATTATTCTTATTATTATTCCTCCTCCTCCTCCTCCTCCTCATCTCCTCCTCCTCCTCCTCTTCCTCCTCCTCCTTTTCCCTCACCCTTCCCCCGTCACGCGGGTCAGCTCTACAGCGCACGTGCGCATCTCAGTATGACTCCTAGAAAAATGGTCGATTGAATCGACCCACTTGGTTTTCGGAGGGCCAACTCTGCGGGAGCCTTCTGGACGCAGATGGGAGAAATGTGAATGATGCGGGGGGGGCTCGGGAGGACTCGTAGATTCCACAAGCGCTCTTTTTTCCTGAAGGATTCCTTCCCACATCCTATACACAACAATTTCTTCCCTTGTGGAAACCACAGACGCCCCATTTTGCCACAACGATTCCTTACAACCTCCTACATATATACACACAACAATAGTTTCTTTGCACAAGGTTGCTGTGGTGCACTTCGGCGCCGTGGTGTACACAGGCGCTGTGGTGCACGCAGGCTCTGTGGTATACACTGGTGCTGTGTTGCACACGGCTGCTGTGGTGTACGCAGGCGCCGTGATGTACACACGCGCTGTGGTGCATGCAGGCACTGTGGTGCACACTGGCGCTGCGTTTCGCGCGGCTGCTGTGGTGTACGCAGGCGCTGTGGTATACACAAGCGCTGTGGTGCACGCAGGCACTGTGGTTCACACGGTCTCTGTGGTGCAGATCGCCACCTACAAGCTGCTCCTGCCCGTCCTCGGTCATTCCTCAGCATTCTCAGACACCGCCGGCGCGGAACGCGACGTCACCGGCCCCCTTCCCCCCCCTCTGTGACGCCCGCTATCGCCCCGGAATAAAAAACAGGCCCATTATGCCCTGACGTGCCACCGTAGGTGTATCAACTTCCCAACCGCCCTGGGACAGGCGTCCCCGACGGCGGACATACTCCATACGGTTCCGCGCCCGCTAAGATCCAGGCACCCCGGGAAGAGGCTCTCGACGAGGCGCTGTTCACGAAAAGCGCCCTCACAGAGATGTGATGCCTCTCTGGAGCAGACGGGAGCGCGGCTTCCTGGACGTCGCCAGGGAGGCCTGGCCAGGGTCTGCTGAGAAGCGCCCTGAGGCTGGTAAGCCCCCCCCCCTGGAGCCGACGGAAGAGGGCGGTGTCCCTGAGATCCGACGTCGCGAAAGAAATGCAACATCGTAAGAAATCACACCTGGAGCCCTGGGCCCCATCTTTCTGCGTCATTTCTCGAGGCTGATCTATATGTGAGGGTCCCAGGGCCCGACGAAAGGCGAAGACGCCAGGCTCGAATAAAATTGAAACGTCAGGGTCTCAGTGGAGGGCGGCTTTCTGGTGCCGCCATGAGGTCTGGGCCAAGGTTTAGGTCGGGTCCTCCTACAGGCGGATTGTGGGCGAAAAATGAAAAATAGTCAAAAACTATCCAAAAATAGCTACGCCAAACAATTCAAAAAGATCGCCCCCAGACTATGTTTCGACTATGTTTGAATCTTCCCCCTGTAGAGGGAGACGCCCGACTTAAGGCCAAGATCTGCTGCTGAGCCGCCCGCTCGCCAACGCCGTTGTGGCTCTCCGACTCGTAGGTGACCTTGAAGAAGACGTGCTGGATGGCGCGGCGGATGAAAGAGCGGAGGGCCATGAACTTGCCGTAGATGCGGTGCAGGATCGTCTTGAGGTAGTCACCTCCAGGGGAGGATCCAGAGAGGAGGAGGAGGAGGAGGGGGAGGAGGAGGAGGAGGAGGAGGAGGAGGAGAAGCAAGTGGAGGTCCTCCTCCTCCTCATCCCCTCCTCCTCCTCCTCCTCCTCCTCCTCCTCCTCGTCCTCCTCCTTTTCTGGGGGATGAGGAGCAAGTGGAGGTCATCCTCCTCCTCCTCCTCCTCGTCCTCCTTTTGCTTCTGCTTCTCCTCCTCCTCCTTCTCCTCCTCCTCATCCTTGTCCTCCCCCTCCTTGCCCCTCTCCCGGTTCACGCTCGCGGGGGTCTTCAGAGTCGAAGAGCTCGAGCAACTTTGTCATGAAGTTCTGGTCAACAAAACGCTTCGCGATCTTGGGGTCCACGTCGTTCGAGACAATGAAGCGCAGGAAAAACTCATACACAATCTGCAAGTGTGGCCACGCCCTTTCAAGGTTAGGTTCTTCCTCTTCCGGGTCCGAAAAGGTTCTTACATCCTTGTTCCGTATCTGCAGGGCTCGAAAAATATTGACACTCACCATGTTCACGACATTCTGCATGAGGGCCTCGTTGAAACAGTTTCGCGTGTTGTTCACGTACTCTACCATCTCCAGCAGAGTCTGGCGCTTGGCATCCTGTACGAAAACACGAAAACGGGATAACAGAAATTTTCGGAGGTCCGCGAGGATTTCTCGGATCCGCGCCGGACCTTGGCGCGCGGAGCGCGCCAGGGTTGGCGCCAGAGGCGCCACCAGGGTGGGGCCCAGAGCAGGTCCAAGAAATTCGCACGGAGCCTCGACAGTTCATATTATACCATGTTTCCTACTTCGGTCCTTCTCGCGCTGGCACGAGTCGTTCGAGAAGTTGAAGACCACGCAGCAGACCTGCCCGGGGAAGGAGCCACAAGGGGGGGGGAAGGGGGCTGGATTCCGTGCCGTGGGCTGTCTGCAGCGAACCCCTCCATGGGGGGGGGGGGGGGGCAGAAGCGCCCCACCCCGCCCCCGAAGGGGCGCTCACATGTTTCCCTTTTTGGTTCCCCAGCTGACGACAGCGACGTCGACGTCGTCGTCGTCGTCGACGACGACGACGACGACGACGACGACGACCGACGACGACGACGACGCCGACGCGAGAAGACGCAAGACTCTACCGAGGGCAATGGGCACGCGAGAAGACACGAGACTCTACCGATGGCAGTGGTTGCGGCTGCGGCTACGGCTGTGGCGCCGTGAAGGCGCGGCGGATGCAAAAGCGCACGCGTGCGAAGCGCTGTGAAACACATTGCATGGGGGGAGGAAGGGGCTGCCTAGGAGGGACGGCGGCAGTATCAATGCTGCTTACTCCTCCTCCTCCTCCTCCTCCTCCTTCTCCTTCTTCTCCTCCTCCTCTTCCTCCTCCTCCTCCTCCTCCTCCTCTTCCACCCCAGACCTCCGACGATTGCTGTCCCTCCTCGGGGAGGAAGAGGGGACCGAGGGCAACATGGCGACTGACCCAGCGCACCGCTGCCCCAGGAGTGCAGCAGGCATGCGACGCCACGCCATACGCAGGACACAGGGGCGCCCTGGAGTCGGAAGCGGCCTACGAATCAAACTCGGCTGCAAAGGAATGTGACGACCGATGAATCCCCCACCAGGCCACGGACAAGAGGACTCCAGCAGAGCCCATAATCGAATCGTCAAGTCGGATCGGCGATCGAAATGAACCGGATCGGCAGAGATCGTCAACCAAGTCGGGAGGACTCGAATCGGCGGAAGTCGGTATGCCAGAAGGCCCCCACGGCGAAATCGGAACCCAAGCCGGAAGCCGAACTCAAACCGCATCGGAATCGGAACCCCTCGAGATCGAGCCGAGCCGAATCGGAGGAGCCTCATCGGCTACACGTAAGAGTGGCCCTAGGCAAGAGTTACCTTTGGTGCGCGACTTTCGGGGGCCGCAGAGAGGCCGAACCGGAGCGCGCAAGCCGCTGCCAGCGCATCGCACTCAACCATCTGGGGACCCCAGTGTGCCCGCACCAAAGGTCACTCCAGCGAAAGGTCACTCTTACGTATAGCCGATCGAGGCCACGCTGGGAGGCCACGGAGGGAGGCCACGCTGGGAGGCCACGCTTGGAGGCCACACTTGGAGGACTCGCTGGGAGGCCACGCTGGGGGGCCACGGTGGCACGCTTGGAGGGCTCACCGAAGAGGGGCGGTGCCCGTAGCGGTTTCGGTTCAAGTCCTGCTAGCAGCGAGCGCGTCGTGGCTTCTAAGAGCGCCGCCAAGCACCCTCTCTCTTATCCGCAGCTGCGGGGGATTGCTAGATCACTCCGGCGAAAGGTCGCTCTTACGCATAGCCGATCGAAGGAGGAGCCCCGAGGAACCAGCCGGGCCACAGACGAGAGCACCCCCAGCCCGCTGGCAGGTCGAGAGGGCCGCGGCCCTCCCTCCGCCTCTCCCGCGCCCTCCGCGCTGCAGGTGCCGCCCCTCCGCTGCGGCCGCGGCGGCAACCCCCCTGCGGCACCGCACCTGCCGCGCCGGAAGGTGCCGGCGGACGGTGGAGATCGAGGGTGATGCCATTGCGAGGCGGGGATTCAACCACATCCACCGCCTGGGAAACGACGTCCTGGTGCCCCAGCGGGCGGTGGGTGTGGATGTGGATATATATATATATATATATATGTATGTATATATATATGTATGTATGTATGTAAGTATGTATGTATGTATGTATGTATGTATGTATGTAGGTAGGTAGGTAGGTAGGTAGGTAGGTAGGTAGGTAGGTAGGTAGGTAGGTAGGTAGGTAGGTAGGTAGGTATGTAGGTATGTATGTATGTATGTATGTATGTATATATATATATACACATATATGTGTGCATATGTATATATATATATATAAATATACACACCGCCTGCGAGGTCCGCGAAGATTCGTCCCCCAGGCGGTGGTTATGGATAAACCCCCGCCTCGGATGCCATGGCCTCAGGCTGGTTGTCTGGATGGTGTGGTGGCCTTCCCCTTGCCCCTTTTCCCCCTTTCCGCCCTGCAGGAGGCCCGTCCGGCCCGCCCGCCCGGCTGGGCCGCGCGGCACGGGCTCCAGGCATCGGGGGCGGGCAGCCTAGGATTAGGTCGGGCATGTCCCCCTGAGTACAACCGGATTTTGGACGAAATGAAATATATAGTCAAAAAGATACCCCCAAATGGTCCAACAATTCCAAACAAATCGCCCCCTGACTATTTCCCTACCTAGGCTCTGCCTAGAAGGGTTCTTACTCTCTTAGCTTAAAGGGGCCGGGCAGTGCTACACGCCCCGGGCGGTTCCCCCGGTCCCCTGGGAGCGGTTCCCCCCAGTCCCCTGGGAGCTTTAGCTTTAGCTTTAGCTTTAGCTTTAGCTTAGCTTTAGCTTAGCTTTAGCTTAGCTGTAGCTTAGCTTTAGCTTAGCGTTTCGCTTAGCGTTTCGCTTAGCTTTTCGCTTAGCGTTTAGCTTAGCTTGAGCTTAGCTTAGCTTAGCTTGAGCTTAGCTTTAGCTTAGCTTTAGCTTAGCTTTAGCTTAGCTTAGCTTAGCTTTAGCTTAGCTTGGCTTAGCTTTAGCTTAGCTTTAGCTTAGCTTTAGCTTAGCTTTAGCTTAGCGTTACTGTTACTACTAATGCTGCTTTCCTAGGGGTTCCAACTCCTAGGTAGGGTCGCACTGGGATAATTTTGGACTATTTCAGAATATTCCTCCCGTAGAAGGACAGGCCCGACTTGAGCCTAGTAATCCCCTCCTCCTCCCCCTCGTCGGACGTGGCCCCCCGGCAGCGTCCAGGTAGCCTCGCGCTCGCGACGGTCGGGTGCCCGCCCGCGGGGGCCCGCGCGCGCGCGAGGCGCGGCGGGGGGGCGGCCAAAGCCGCTGCGAGAGAGGGCAGTGCCACGATGCGATCGGCTCGATGAACTCGAGCCCAGACCATGCGACGTCCTGATTTTTTCTTCCACACGGGGCCCCTGGAAGTCCCGGCCCTTTCCCCGGGACCGGTTCTTCATCCGGAATCGTTGTTTGACGGCCCCGAGGCCCGGAGAGGGCCTCCCGAGGCCGAAAACGGCCCAAAACCTCCCGACCTGACTTTTTTACGGCGCGATCAGGTCTGGGAGGAGCTCTCAAGCAGTGATCCTGCGCGGCCTTTTCCGCCTGGCTCTGGGACGCGTCCAGTGGCTCCTGGGAGTCGAGCCCCGGAGGCCTCGGCTCCCTCAACGAATCCCCGCCACAGGTGGCATGCATGCGTGCATGCGTGCATGCATGCACACCTGCAGCTGCTCGTGCACAAAGGATGTGCAATCCCGCGCTGCAGTAGCAACGATGCCATGGTGCGATTGGGAGGGGAGGGCAGCAGCGGCGGGGCCGGGCCCGAGCCCGTGTCTCGCCAGGCCTCCCAGGCCTCCTCCTCCTCCTCCTCCTCCTCCTCCTCCTTGTCCTCCTCCTCCTCCTCCTCCTCCTCCTCCTCGTCCTCCTCCTCCTCCTCCTCTGGGAATTGCGGAATTTCTGACGGCCCTCGGACCCAGTCGCGCTCGGTCAGCCGGCCACTCGTCCCTGGCCGCGCAGGCCAAAAAGAGGGCCTCGAAACCTTGTAACGGATCATTATCATTGCACGTCGGTCGCTGGAAGCAGGTAGAAGCATGAAGTACACTGGGCTTGCGCCCAACCCCTGCACGGGAGGAAAACAACACTCGATCATTGAAGTAGGAAGCAGCCAAGAGTAGATTTGGATCTGGGATTCTTGATATATGAATATCCAACCTGCCGATGGACATCATCACCCCTCATCATGTCATCCCTTATCCGTTACCCCATATCCCCCTCGCTCCTCGCTTCCTCCTCCTCCTCCACCTCATCATCATCATCATCATCATCATCATCATCATCATCATCATCATCATCATCATCATCATCTTCATCATCATCAGCAGCAGCAGCAGCAGCATCATCATCATCAACATCAACAGCATCATCATCATCATCAGCAGCAGCATCATCATCAACATCAGCATCATCAGCAGCAGCAGCAGCAGCGTCATCATCATCATCAGCAGCATCAGCATCATCATGATCATCATCATCATCATCATCATCATCATCATCATCATCATCATCAGCAGCAGCATCAGCCTCAGCATCAGCAGCAGCACCAGCATCAGCATCGTCATTATCATCGTCGTCATCATCGTCAGCAGCAGCACCATCCCTCATCCCTCATCCCTCACTTCATTCACAGCTCGCCCCAATCTGATGCAGTTCCCCTCGAGCATCGCAGTGCCATGTCATCAGCACCGCTGCGAGCAGCACCAACGCAACCAGCCACACCGCTAATGGCTCCGCTGAACGGGCGCTCGCGCTCCCTAGAGGAACAGTGCACACACCGTACAGAGGAACTTTCAGAGGTCCGAGTGGATTCCTTGGATCGGCGCTGAAGTGTGCCCCTTACCCCTGCACAGATGGTCCAATACAGCTCCAAGAAGCCCCGGTGGCGGCCATCCAGAAGGCGCTGGACAGACAGGCGATTGTGAAATGCGCATGTGAGCGATCCCTTCGCAGCAGTGCGCTTGCGAGGGTCGAGAGGTAAAGGAGGGCAGCGTCTCGAAAAAATCAAGGCGCAGGATGTCTGGGCCCGTGGAAAACAAGCTCTTGAAGAGCCCACATATTAGCGACGAAAAGAAAAACGTGTCGCAAGCACGTGGGCATGGCGACCTTACGCGGGGGCTCACGCCGGCCGCCGGCGCGGCACGCCGTATTGGCAGCGAGGGCGCTTACGCGCGACCTTACGCGGGACGCTTACGCGCCAAAGTCGGTGAAGATGGACCCGCTTGTCTGAGTCGCTCAGATGATGCGAACGAGGAGAAGATCACAGAGAAGGTCGGACAGGCGGTTATCTAGTGTCTCGTGAGCAGTAAGGAGACGCTTGGCATTTAAGTGCTCATTCTGATGAACAGAAACGTCTCACAGGCCCCAGGCACTTTTGATCGCAGGCACGGCGATCGCGCGAGTCGGTCGAAGAAGCAGGGCTGCTGCTCACATTAAAACAAAGCACAGAGCGTTTGGGGGCAGGAGGCGGCGGCCGCGGGACGGGGCGGGAAGGAAGGCGGTCCCATTAGACCATGAAAGTCTTGTAGCGGTCTGTCCGATGCGCGCCCCGAGGGACGTCCCGACCCCTTCGCCGCGGGGGGCAGTTTCCAGTTCTCCGACGGTACGACCAGGTCCCCCCTCGTGGCCGCAGATCGTGACCCCCGTCGTGGCCCCCATCATAACTTTGTGTAAAGCTGTTGAGGGTCTTCTGCCGCAAGGAAGCCATGATTGTTCAACCTGCTGGTTCCCTTCGACTTCAGCATTCCAGGCCCCAGGACCTTCAAAAATGGACCCAGGACGAAAAACTAGCCCTGGGGAAGCGGTCGGGACCTCTGGGGCCGTGGACAGAAGACATCACTGGTTCAGCGCGCTGGCCCACTTGTGCCCGGCGCCACGGCCCGGGGACGGGCCCAGGATCGAGGAACGACGCCGGGACTGCGAAGAGGTCGTGCCGTCGGAGACCTGCGAGGCAGCAGGGCGTCGGCGCGCGTCCGATCCGGACATGCAGTGCAGGCATCCTGCAGCATGACCCGAGCATCGAGTGCAAGCCTCTTGCAGCATCCCGTTTCCCCAGCGGTATGGCCGGAAAGCGCACGCCACGGAGCCTCTGCAGCAAGATTTCTCGGAGTGCGCGTCGCCCTTCCGGGGCCGATGCGCACCTCATATTAGCACGCCTGGGCGTTGCCGATTGCTCGTACTTCCAATCCCTGCAAGTGGAGGCCCCGACGTCCTTTCCCCGGCCTGGGACCCGGCCCCTCCTTCTCCTCCTCCTCCTCCTCCTCCTCCTCCTCCTCCTCCTCCTCCTCCTCCTCCTCCTCCTCCTCCTAGCCGTTCTGGGCCCTGACCGCGCCCCCGTGCGCTTGGGCCTTGCCGACGCGTGCTTCAGAGCGGCCCGTGTCGGCGAGCCGTGGAGGTGTGAAGCCTGGCGAGCGGATGGGCGTGCACACGGAGGGGCCGATCGCGGTCTTCCGCGCGCAGGGCGCTGTCCTCGAGATCCACTCGTTCGTGCTGGGCGAGCTGTTGGTGAAGGGGATCGTCAGGGGCAGCCTCGCAGCAGCGAGCCGCTTCGTCGGCGACACGTGCGAGGAGCAGCGCTGGAGCCGAGCGGCGTCAGCCTCGCCTCCGACGTGCCGCATGACAAGGCCGGGCTGGAGGAGAGCCGCAGGTCGAGCAGGATTGGGCCGGGCAGGAGGTCAAGCTCGAGCTCAGCGGCGGGGTCGGCGCCTTCGGCGGGTGCCTCGAGGCGAACTCCGAGAGGGTCGAGAAGACGCTGGAGGTGCCGACGGTTCTGCACACCGTGATTGGCATCGGCAGCGAGGACCCCGAGCAGGAGCTCGGTTGCGGGGTCGGCGCCGACGGCGTAGGCCTTGAGGCTGACTCCCGAGAGGCTCGAGAAGACGATGGAGGTGTCGAAGGCGATGCAACACCAAGATTGGCATATGCAGCGATATCGTGTCGATGGTGCTGCTCACCGAGGCTGGCATCTGCAGCGAGGTCGCGAAGAATGCGGCGGAGGAGGCAACGGCGCCGCTCTTCGACAAGACGCAGCTTGTGGAGGGCAGCGCCGAGGAGCCGAGCGAGGTGGTGCCCGAGACGGCGGGCCCGACGTTCCGGGAGACCGTGGAGAGGCCGCTGGTGCAGGCCGCGCGCCCCAATCCAGGCCAAAATCTCCACGGGGCCCTGCTGGGCCAGCAGGTGCTCCTCGTCATCCCCGCCCTCCCCGTGCTGGTGGGGCTGCCGACGGCGCCGCACGTCGAGGGCAGCGTCGCGGCCAAGCCGGCCGATGTGGAGGCGAAGGCGCAGCAGGAGGCCGCGGACGCGTGGAGGGTCACGGGCCCCTCTGGCGGCGAGGAGCCGAGCGCGAGGGGGCCGTGGAGCTGGGAGGCCACGGGCGCGGCCCACCGGCTGGCGCACGCGAGGGCGGCCGCTGCGGCGGCACGCCACCGCGCCCAGTAGCGGCTCGAGCACGACGAGCTGGAGGACGCAGCGGTCTTCGAAGCCGCGGTGCTGGCGGCCCCACGGGTGGCCACCCCCCAGTGCGAGACGATGGCGGAGGCGGAGGTGCTGACGGGGCTGGCCGAGGACGAGAGCCAAGGGAGCGAGGTGCTCTTCGTAGACGCTCCAGGCGGCCTCTGCGACCAGATCGTCCAGGCCTGCGACCCCTTCGAGCCTGGCTCCGAGGAGCACGAGGTTGCGCTCGCGAGGGTGCTGGAGAGATTCGGGCTCTCAGTCGACGACTTCCGCTCCGTGCTCACGGGGGCCGCGGGCAAGAAGCAGAAGAACAAGAAGGGAGGGGCCAGATGACTAGTGCTGGCAGTGAGGGCGAGCTGCTATGAGGAGCTGCTGGTCTCGGCTCGGATTGCTGTCGTCTGGGGTTCTGGGGGCGGCCTGGGCACTGCTTCGTGGGGTCCTGGGGGCGGCCCTGGTGGCTGCGTTCGGTTGCCCGTTGGTCTCCGTCCCCGCGGGGGTGGTGGGGCCCTGGCCACGGCCCTCCCTTCCTGGAGGGCCGTGGCTGGGGTGCACCTGTCGGTGGGACCCTCGGGCTCCTCGTCGCCACTCCCGCTCGCGCGCGCCGCCGCGGTGGCAGGCGGACCTCGGTCCGCCCAAGTCCATGTCCCATGTCCCTCCCCTCCCCTCCCTCCCTCCCTCCCTCCCTCCCTCCCTCCCTCCTCCTCCTCCTCCTCCTCCTCCTCCTCTCCTCCTCCTCCTCCTCCTCCTCCTCCTCCTCCTTCCTCCCTCCCCCCCTCCCCCCCCTCCCTCCCTCCCTCCCTCCTCCTCCTCCTCCTCCTCCTCCGGCCTCCTCCTCCTCCGCCTCCTCCTCCTCCCCGGCCTGAGACCCGGCCCCATCGTCCCGCGAGGCGCATCTTGGCGGCCTCCGGGGGCCCGCCGAGTGCCCTGGAGGCCGGAGGCGCCCAGCCGCCCCCCTGAAACCCACCGCAAAAGGCTGCACCCTCGCGACGCATCACGACCGGAGCGTCGGACCCCATCGTTCTGCGGCACTGTGTCGAGGCGGATCGATCCGTGAGGGCCCCGGGCCCGAGTCTGGGCGAAAGCGCCCGGCGCGAAGAGGAGGCAGCGCCAGGATCTCCCGCACCTTCCGCGCAGAAGGTGCCGCCGCAGTGCGGCCGCGGCGGCCGCCGCTGCGGCCTCGACGGTGGCAACCGCTGCGGCCGCGGCGGCGGCCGTGGCAGCGCGGCACCTGCCTCGCCTCGCGGAAGGTGCGGCATGTGCAGGCTGAGGGTTTCTGGGGAAACCGAGAGGTACCGATGCCGCTATTCCCCAGACCTCCCCCAGGAAACGTGCTGACCAAAATTCCGAGGCGAATCCAGCGGTGGTGGCGAAGGCCTCCCAGGAGGCCGAAAGAGGCGAAAAAGATGGAAGGGTAGCGGCATCTGAACCCAGACATGCGGGGTCCCTGGAAGTCCCGACTCTTTCCCTGGGGGCGGCATTTCGTCCTAAGTCGTTTTTTGACGGTCCTGAGGCCTGGAGAGGGCCCCCCTCCTCTGAGGTTCCCCCCTCCCGATGGCCTCTATCTTCCGACGGAACAGGTCGGACCGCTCCACCGCCGGGGCCTCGCGCAGCTTCGGGAGCGCCGCGATTGCGCCCGCGTCCACCGCCGAGCGCGGCACCCCGGAGGCCTCGCAGCACGCGTGCGCGCCCGGGCTGGGAGGAGGAGGAGGAGGAGGAGGAGGAGGAGGAGGAGGAAGAAGAGGAGGAGAAGGAGGAGGGGGAGGGGAGGGAGGGAGGCAGGAAGGGTTGGAGGGAGGGAGCGAGGGGGGAGGAGGAAGGAAGGAGGAGAGGAGGAGGAGGAGGAAGAGGAGGAGGAGGAGGAGGAGGAGGACGGGGGCTCGCCGTGAGACAAGCGGGCCCTGAGGCAACGGGTCCTGAGGCGCGTTTCGCAACCGAAAACATGAGGACCCCAAGGAGCCTCCATGAGGCCCGAAGAGGCCAGGAGGCCCCCAGGAAGCCCGAAGGGACTCTCCACGAGGCCCCGAAGAGGCTCCCAAGGGGCTCCCAAACTGCCCCCCAGAGGCCTATGAGCGCGCTCCGAAGAGGCCCCACGAAGCATCGCTGAGGACTCTGCCCCACATTAGCGTCGTCATCGCCGCCGACGCCGCCGTCGTGGTCGTCGTCCCCCTTCTGGGTCGGCGGCACCAGCTGTAAGGCCTTGCCCATATGGCCAGGAGAACTATGATTCAAGAAATCTTGGCGACCTTCCCAAAAGTTTCTTGAAACAAGCCTAGGCCAATGTCTGCTGCTCACGCTGGAGGGGGCTAGCGTGTTCAAGAAGCTGGGCCAGCTTTCCGTCAAGTTCTTTCTGGCCCGACTTGTCGGGAGGAGGTCTCTCAATCATATGCCCGCCGTATTACGATTCGCGATGACGGCCATTACGGCCATTACCAAGAATGCCCCCCCTGCCCCCCACGTGGTAACGTCACGGTTCGCGCCACCGCCATAACGCAGTGGTGTTCCTCACAGTTTCTTATAACTCATGAGTTAAACATAACTCCTGAGTTATGTATACCTGTGGTCTCGAGTAAAAAATAAATCATGAGTGTACATAACTCAGGAGTTACCCGATAAGTCGGGAGGATGGGGACCTCGAGAGGCCGCTCTCCCACCCCGTCCCGTCCCCAACCCCACCCGGGAGTTTTCTATAACTCGTGAGTTCTACAGAACTCTTGCTCCGAATTGTACATAACTCGAGAGTTATGTATAACTCCGGCGCGGATCATAACTCCAGAATTCGATTGAACCTCCCGAGTTATGTATAACCATGACTCCGAGTAGTACATACCTCCAGAAGTAGGTACAACTCCTCCCGAGCAGTACACAACTGAGGAGTTATGTATGGTCCAGGGCTTGGGCCCCCCCCCCTCCCCCCCAATGCTGATGCCATTGGCCCCCCCCCCCGCGCGATGGTCCCCCCCGCCTCCCCCTGTGAGCGTGGCGTGGTGCTGTGCTGCGGTGCCCCCCTCCCCCCCCCTGTGGATGTGGTGTGGTGCTGTGGTGGTTCAGAGGTGGGCGTGGCGTGGTGCTGCGCTGCGGTGCCCCCCTCCCCCCCCTGTGGATGTGGTGTGGTGCTGTGGTGGTTCAGAGGTCGTCGTCGTCGTCGTCGTCGTCGTCGTCGTCGTCGTCGTCGTCTCGTCGTCGTCGTCGTCGTCGTCGTCGTCGTCGTCGTCGTCGTCGTCGTCGTCATCGTCGTCGTCGCCGTCGTCATCGTCGTCATCGTCGTCGTCGCCGCCGCCGCCGCCGGCGTCGTCGCCGCCGCAGCCGTCGTCGTCGTCGTGGTCGTCGTCGTCGTCGTCGTCGTCGTCGCCGTCGTCGTAGTCGTCGCCGTCGTCGTCGTCGTCGTCGTCGTCGTCGTCGTCTCTGGGACCATACCATCTGGGGGGGGGGGGGGGCCGAGGAATCCTGGGACCATACCATCTGGGGGGGGGCCGTGGGCCCGGAGCCCGGGATCATGTATAAATCTGGTTCTTAATAAGGTAGCATTCAAGAGTGACATACAAGTCTTGAGTTACACAATATTCCTGAGTAGTGTATACTTTCGGCTTCGAGTATTACATGACTCCAGAATTCAGTATACCTGTGACGGTTTCTTATAGCTCGTAAATTATACATAACTCCTGAGTTTTGCCTAACTCCAGCCTCGAGTAATACAACGGGTGGCGGCAACTCGACGTCACCCGACGCCACTCGATATTTCACAAGTTTGCCCAAGATGTGGTAAGTCTACGCCGCCTGACGCCAGTGCGTTTGACTCGAGCTTGCTCGGCTGGGACGCGAATCGAAGAAATTTGAACTGCCCTGGTTACCCTAGATTCCAAGGATGTCTCAAGCGAAACGGGCCTGAACACTTCGCGAACAGCATCTAGGAACCCTGAATTGTGAGGATGTCTCAGGCGAAACGGGCCAACGCACCTCAAATCGGGGCATATGAGAACCAAGAGTTCCAAGGATGTCTCAGTCGCGACCACCTCGCGAAACGCATCTTGGAACGCTGAGGTGTGAGGACGAGTCAAGAGAAATGCTCCAGAGCATCTCACGTCAGGGCATCTCGGAGCTTGAACGTAACCAGATCTTCACCAACACTCGGCTGGCGCCAGAGGCGGCTTTGGGATACCGTTCGCTTGATTCTCCAGACAGCTGTGCTGATTGGGGTTATGTTCGGATGTGCCGCGCTGTGCTGCTAGTTATGGGCGACGACAGCTTCGCCCACACTGCTACCTTCGACGCCCTTCAGAACAGACTTCCGCATGAGACATCCTCATGACTCTGAGCTCAGAGTCGTTCCGCCCTGAGGTGGTCTGGCCAATTCCGCCTGAGACATCCTCTCAACTCTAGGCTTGGGAATGCCATGGCATGAAGTGGCTTGGCCCGTTTCGCACGAGACATCCTTGCAACTCTGGCCTCCGAGATGCCCTGGCCCGGGGTTGTCTGGCCAATTTTGCGTCAGACGTCCTCCCAACTCTGGGTTCCGAAATGCCGTGACCTGAGCGGTCCAGTCCCTTTCGCCGGAGGCATCCTCGCAACTCTGAGCTCAGAGATGCTAGGACCTGGTGTGGTCCAGCCAATTTCGGTTGAGACATCCTCGCAACGCTGAGCCCAACGATGCTGCGCGCGAGGTCGTCTGGCCAATTTCGCCCAGAACATGCTCGAAGCTAAGGGCTTCGAGAGGGCGCGCGCAGGGTGGTCTGGCCCGTTTCGCCAAAGACATTTTCGCAACTCTGCGCTCAGAGATTCCCTGGTCTGTGGTCCAGTCCGTCTCGCCTGAGACATTCTTGCAACTCTGGGCTAAGAGATGCCGCGGCCTGAGGTGGTCAGGCCCCTTTCGCCTGGGACATCCTCGCTGGGGCTCCGAGATGACCTGGCCTGAGATGGCCCAGCCAATTTTGTATGAGACATCCTCGCCACTCGAAGCTTACGGATGCCGCGCGAGAGGTTGGAAGACAAGGGGCAATCACCACGTGTAAATGCATTGCATAGACCATTCTTCTTGGAATTGATGCTGGAGGCGCGGCTATGCGATCGGCCCCGGCCCTTGCCGCCATTTCTGGTTCGGTCAGCGGGGCGCTCTCGGCTCCTGCCGCACTTTTGATATTTACCCTTTCCGCCAGCTTTCTATTTTCTTTTTCTCTCCACCGTCCTCGCCCGCCCGAGCAGGCGCAGCCCGTGCTGGCGCGGCAGGGTCGCCACTTCACATCGGGCGCAGGCGTTGACGCCGTGCTCGAGCGCACGGACATTTGCCCTGAAGGAACTTGTTGCATGGCATCGATTTCTTGAGGCGACCGTCTTTCACATAGAGATGTTGCCCGCCTTTGCCAGCACTTTCGCCCCCGCACCCGCCTCCCGCGCCCCGCGGGGAGACCGCGGGCATCCAACATTATCCGCTGCTTTTCGCGGTTGATCTGTCTTCGCTATTTGCGCATGAAACCGCTGACCCTCGATGGCAGCCATTCGTAAGTCCTCGCCCCAGTACCACACTCATCGTTGTAATGATCATAGATCACAAGAGTATACTGCATGCAAGGGCACTGTTGCATTTGGCGGTAGAAATGTGACGGCGGAAGGAGTCGTTCAGTTCCTGCATCTCGTTAAGTGTCCTCACCGACTCCTACTAGAAGTGGAACAGGTCGCCATCCGCCCCCTTGCCCGCACCGCGGATCTGAATCTCCATCAGGTCCGAGCACGCGCACACCTGACCGCGGTCATGGCGGGCGGTCACGCGCGCGGCAATAATGCGCAAAACCCCACGACGTTTCATCATTATTATGGCGGCTTGCGAGGAGATGTCCAACCATTCAATTTCACTCGCAAGATGGCGGAGCTGAGACGAGAATTGCCTGCCCCTAACTACCTCGTTGACTCTCGCCATAAGGTCGGTCGCGATCATCAGGTCGAGTCGGGCGATGTGGCCACAGTCTTTCAGCGCGTTCGCTTCAACGTTCTTAAGATCGCATGCGTGCGCTATCCATCTAACAGCTTCCTTGCATTTCGGTGAAGCCAGCACTGCAGTCCTGACCGCATAACGCTGCCACCGCTTGCAGTTGGCAGCGTCGGGGATCGCCCCCAGAACTGTTTTCTCCGTCTTGCCTGCGCCATTCAAGTGCTGAGCGGCGGCAGGGACGACATCCATCGACGAGGTGGGGGCGCCGCCTCAGCCACCGCCGCCTCCAGGCGGGGGTCGTCGTCGGGCGGCCCTCCGCCACGCTGGCGCCGACGGGCCGGGCCGCTGCCCAGCCCCCCCCCATCGGGCGCTGGGCAACCTTCGCCCTCGAGCTGGGAATCCCCGTCGCCCTCATCATCATCGCCATCATCTCCGCCGTCGTCGCCTGGAGGGCTCGAGACTGGATGTTGAGGCACTGGCGCCTCTCTCTGGGAAGTCGCTTCACCCCCCTTATCTCTCCGCAGATACTCGGCAAACCCCCATCGGCCCTGGCGACGTGCACCCCGGGAAAGAGACTCCAATGTCGGCTCCGACTGGCTCCGGGTTGAGCATCGGGCCTTTCTGTTCCTGGACGTCGCGATCGGCCTTTCTCTCTTTCCTGGTTCTGCCACGCCAAACCAACGGCCGCTTCGGTTCGTTTCTCACGCATCTCTTGGACCTTCACATTGCGTTCAGCGCGCATCCCGGCGCGGTCCTCTCACCGCTGCATAGCCTGTTCGAGAATTTCCATGCGCCTTTCAGTTTCAGCTCTCGCGGCCTCTTCAAACTCAAGCAGCTGCGCTCTCCGCCCGGCGGTCGCGGACTCCCGCGGCACGGCCCGGGCGCGGGCCGAGATAAGCGGTCGCGAGAGCGGCCCTCGGCATAGACGCAGCGGCATTCTGCCCCTCGAGCTTCTTGCAGTCGCATCTCTGCCGCGGCAGCGCGCGCGCGTCTCGCCGCCCCGCGCAAAGCGGTCGTCGCAAACGCCCCCATTGCATCCGGCGCAGTCGCGAGAAACCACATTAGAGCATCAGAAACATCATACGGCCCCCGCGCAGGGGTTGCGACCTGCGCCCCCCTGCGCAGCGGGCCCCACAGCCGCTGGCGGGGCTAACGACCGTGAAACTTGCGCAGCGGCAGCATTCGGTTCCGCAGCTGACCCCGTCCCCGGTGACGCTGCAGAAGACGCTCTAATCGGGTTCCGCTGCACCTGGTGCCCATTCAGTTTGCGACGCAGCTTGTCCCGCTCAACTTCCCAATTCTGCAACGCCCGGGCGACCTTCTGCCCCGCCTCGCGAGCACTTGCCGCGACTTTCTCCTCAGCGGGCGCTTCGATCAGCTGCATCTCTTCCCGAGCGCGTTGCACGTCGGCCGCGGAACGAGCGTGGCTCTCACCTGCGACGACGCGATCCGCTTCGGCCTGCTATGCGGCAGCGGCTGCCTCCGCGGCTCACCGCGAGTTCCGATCCTTCGCTCCTCGAAGCTCTTGGGCCGCCTGCGACGCAATCACCTGCCGAGTTTCGCCGGCCCCCCGGGCAGCGCGCCACGCTTCTTCAGCAAGGTGTTTTTTCCTGAAGTTGGGCATAGCGCTCGGGGGCGACTGTTATCTCCAGCGGCTGCTTGTTGTTGCAACTCCGACTCTCTAAATTGCTCGCGCATCTCAGCTAGGTCTCTCTCCCTGGTCTCCGTGATCAAACCTCTTCCTTTCCTCAGATTCTCGCCATTCGTTCGCGCGTAAACATGCGCAGTCATGCGCATTTGGGGCGGCCCACGCCGGACATGAGAAGTTCGCGTTGCAGAGGCCGCAGACACCCGCGCATTCGCAACGAACTTGCTTCTTGCACTGCCCCGACGTACCAGGGCATCGGGATTCAGGAGCCATTGCGCATTGCAGCTCGCAGCTGGCACGCTTGGCATTGGCGCGCATGCTGAATGCGCCCGGCCTGCCCGGAAGATTGGACAGGTCGGGCGCTCCGAACGTGGCCTTGGGGCCCTGGGTCTGCCCCTCTCGGCGCTCCGCTTGCGAGGAGAGCGGGCCTGCGGCCCAGGCGTCTCGGACATCGAGGTTGGCGGTCGATGGCTCGTCTGAGAAGGGCGCGGCGGAGCCCGGGCGCATAGCCCCCGCCCCCCCCCCCCCCCGGGAGCGGGCGCAAGGCCGCGCTCGGGGTCGCCGTCGGACCTGCTCCGCCCACCGATCGGTGATGCCACGGAAAGACTAACCGTCTCACGTCTTTGCTCGCTCGCCGCCCTGACAGAGCCGCCCGCGGGCATATATTCCATGATCTCCCCCGAGCCCCGCCCCAATGAATCATCGGATGGAATCGCGGCTTCGTCGCCGCGCGCGAGGGGCACCTGCGCAGGGGGCCGATAGTCGCCAAACGGGACCGGGGATCCAACGCCATTGGCCTCGCCCCCTCCTTCATGTGGCGCGTGAGCTTCACGGTGGGCGATGGGTCTCGGCGTCGATCTGCGAGAGAAGTTCTCCTCCGACGAGATCGACTCCACGTCGTGCTCGCCATCCGAGAGGTCGATGGGGACTTCGGGTTGATCGGCGATCGGAACAGGATATTGCTCGCACCAGTTGAGCTCCTGGTCGGATTTGATCTTCGGAATGTCCGGGCGAGGCTCGTCATCGAAGGAAATGTTTCGGCTGATCTTGGAGTGGGGGCGTTGGCTCGGTTCTCCGACATAATCGGCTGAATCTGCTTCAGGAACGTTCACACTCAAGTTGTGGCGCGATTTTTCTTTTGGTCGCACATCGTTCATCGAAGGTTGAAACATTATTTCCTTATCTGGTGATACACTTTCATCGATGACAGCACTTTCGGCAGATAGCCACTATTTTTGCCAGTTCCCCTTAGGGAGGGGAGCTTTCGTAGCTCAGCTGATCGTCGAACTTTGGTATTGTTCATGTGGTTGTTTTCCTTCTGTTCTTCCGGTAACAGTCTCCTGCTCAGGTTCAAGTGGTGATTTGGGGACGTACTTCTTGTTGCCATAGCGAGAAGTGTGTTATGTGCCGTTGAGCAGCAAGTGAAATCGGGATACTAAGAGAAAGAAAGAGAGAGAGAGAGAGAGAGAGAGAGCCGGCCTGCCGAGGGACGAGCGGGCGCACGCGCTTTCTCCTAGTCGCAGCCAAGACAGCTGCAGGCATGTATTTGTAAGTGTAGGTGAGGCACGCAGGGGGTGACAAAAACAACTGTTCGGACCGCCGCTGGTGCACGATGAATGCACGACGGCACCTCTCACCACCGATCTCTGGATGGCTCAATGGCGGTTCGAGCGCCGCCCCATTACACACGCCCACTAAAGAATGTGTGAAACTTGGGAGCCCAAGTCGCGAGAGGGCCGACAGGCAGCGCGGCGGAGCGCACAGGACCCAAGGAACACAGGCGCAAAACGCCGAGGGCCCAGGAACACAGGCACAAGGCAACGGCCACTACTCCAGCTTACAGGGAAGTCTTCTAGAGCAGGTGCCCCCACCCAAAATCTCCGACGACATGATGTTTTCAATCCCGGCGTGCTTCCTCTCGGCCTCCGGGGCCCGTCACCGAGCCATGGGGCCATCAAGAATGCAACTGCAGGGAGGAGGGGGAGATGCTCCTCCTCCTCCTCCTCCTCCTCCTCCTCCTCCTCCTCTTCCTCCTGCTCCTCCTCCTCCTCTCCTCCTCCTCCCCGCCCCTCCCCCATTTTGTGGCCATCGGCTCATAACTCGGGTCTACGGCCGCCGTTCGCGGCGATCCAGGCACACCCAGAACGCTCTCGGCAAGGCGCAGCCGCTGGAACGCATCCCGAGGCTGGACAACCGCCAAGGACCGACGAGAACCCGAAAACTTCGAGCCGACGACGACGACGACGACGACGACGACGACGACGACGACGACGACGACGACGACCGTAGCGGCGGCGGCGGCGAAGAAGACGACGACCGGAGGCCTTGCCGCCCTCGCCCGCCGCCGCCGAGCCGGCCGAGCGGCTCTTCGCCGAGGGGTCCTTCGCCCCCGACGCCTGGCGGGCGCCCCTGGCCCTCGAGGTGCCCTAAGGAGGAGGAGGAGGAGGAGGAGGAGGAGGAGGAGGAGGAGGAGAAGAAGAGGAAGGAGGAGGAGGAGGAGGGAGGAGGAGGAGGAGGAGGAGGAGGAGGAGGAGGAGGAGGAGGAGGAGGAGGGAGGAGGAGGAGGAGGAGGAGGAGGAGGAGGAGGAGGAGGAGGAGGAGGAGGAGGAGGAGGGCTGCACTCTCTTCGCCTTCCGAGCGGCAGTAGGCGCCGCGCCGCAAGAGGGCCGCCGCAGTGGCCTCGGCGGCCACGCCGCGGCAGGCGCCACCGCGGCGTGGCCGCAGGTGCCGCCGCCGCACAGGAGGCGCGGAAGGTGCAGCTCCCCAGATCTTGAGGTGCCCTCGAGGGTATGTGTCCTTTTCCGCGATGGCAGCTGTTACTGGCCCTGGCCCCCCCCCCCCAGGCAGCGTCACTAGTCGTGTTGACCTCCGGCGCGCCTTTGGATCCTCAGCGTTCCCAGACGGCGCCGGCTCGAAACGCGACGTTGCCGGCCCCCCGCCCCTCTCCCCCCCGCGGCAACGCCCGCTATCGCCCTGGGCTGCGAAACGCTAGCCTCTCCTGATTTCGGATCCGCAGGGCGGAGAACCGGGCGGGGGGGCGGGGGATGGCGGCATGGCGTCGGGGCGCACGCAAGCTCGGGGATCAGCGCGGACGAAGGTCCGCGCCGTCCCCTCGGATCCCCTGGGGGCCGACCGGCGTTTTGGGAGCCACGTGGGGGCTAGCCCCCCCCATGCCCTGGGATCCGCCGTGCCCCGGTTGATCAGTCGACCAAAAATCGTGTCGGAAATGCACCCCAAACGACGCGAAAGAGTAGGGCGGGAGTCTCCACCTCAGAAAAAACAGGGCGGACATCTCGGCAGAAGGATGGTGGAAACAGCGGCGGCAGGGCGGAAATCGGCATCCCAGGAGCTTGAAAAGCAGGGCGGGAATTTCCGAGCTACTTGCGAAATCGCACAAAGCACGCACGCCGGATCCGAAGTCAGTCCTAAGGTGCCCTCGCGGAGATCCAGTGTTTCCGTCGGCACCTGGCGGATGTCGGCCGGTTTCGTACCCTGAGGCCCTGGCGCAGCCTTCTCTTCACGCCGGGCGCTTCCGCCCAGCCTCGGGCCCCTGGACCCTCGCAGACCGATATCTGGCTCGAGAAGTGCAGCAGCAAGACGGGGTCTGGGGCTCCGGTCGCGGTTCTCCGCGATGCTGCATTTCCATATGAAGAGCTGCGTAAGCGTAAAAGCATAAACATGGGCATAAACATGAACATAAAGAAGAAACAACAAAAACATAGGCATAAACATAAACATAGGCATGAGCATAGGCATAAACATAGGCATAAACATAAACGTTTGGCGATCCGCGAGGACTTCTTGGATCTGCGCTGGGCCCCCCCCCTCCATGGCGCGCGGGGCGCGCCAGGTGCGGCGCCGGGGGCGCCGCTGGGCGAGCCCAGAGCGGATGCGCGAGAAGCCCGCGTGGAGAGCCCAAAGTTTCTGTTCATGGAGATGTTAGTATTCGGTCTTTTGCGCAGCGTCGGATCTCAGGGCAAGCTCCCCGAGGTTTCTCGAATGAGATGATGATGATGCTGCTGATGATGATGACGATGATGCTGATGATCTGATGCTAATGATGCTGATGATGCTGATGATGCTGATGATGATGCTGACGCTGATACTGCTGATACTGATGATGATGATGCTGAGGATGCTGATGCTGGTGCTGATGATGCTGATGATGCTGATGCTGAGGATGATGCTGATGCTGAGGATGATGATGATGCTGATGCTGATGATGCTGATACTGATGCTGAGGATGATGCTGAGGATGATGCTGAGGATGAGGATGAGGATGAGGATGAGGATGATGTTGATGATGATAATGATAATGACAATGATGATGATGATGCTGCTGCTGCTGCTGCTGCTGATGATGATGATGATGATGATGATGATGATGATGATGATGTCCTCCAGCACTGCTGAAATATCTGGTGTTCCGTGACACGGCCAGATGTGGGCTCGCCCCAGACTCTCCGAACTGGGTGTGTGGCCTCGGTGGTAAGCGCAGCGTCGAATCTCAGGGCAAGTGCCCCGAGGCTCCTCGGCCTCGGGGAACTTTGTGCCGAGGCCGCACCTCGTAGAGGGCGTTCTGGAGTGGGTGGCCCGGGATCCTCCCGACCACAGCCGCCGCTAGCCTGAGCTGTGGCCTGAGAGCCCAGGTCTCCTCCTCCTCCTCCTCTTCCTCCTCCTTCTCTTCCTCCTCCTTCTCTTCCTCTTCCTCCCCCCTCCTCCTCCTCCTTCTCCTCTCTCCTCCTCCTCCTCCTTCTCCTCCCCCTCCTTCTCCTCCTCCTCCTCCTCCTCCTCCTCCTCCTCCTCCTCCTCATCCCTCCTCCTCCTCCTCATGCTCCTCACCGTCCTCATCCTCCTCCTCCTTCTCCTCCTCCTGCTCGTCTTTGGGCTGTTCCGCGGATCTACGTCGGGGGCCTGTTCGAGGCCGTCGCAGGCCTGAGCTGTGGCGTGAGAGCCCAGGTCTCCGACGACGTGACTTTTTCAGCCAGCGGCGTATTCTTGATCTCGGGCTTCGGGAAGCTTCTCGCGGGCACCAGGACCATCAAAAACGTGGCCGCGCACTCGAAAAATCACATCGCCAGGTGTCTGGGAGGAGGCCCCCACGGCCTCCGGATGAGGGGCAACGATAGGGGGGTACTAGCATAGGAGGGGAAACATAGACCTCGAATGGGCGACACATCGCCGACAGATCGGCGATGGGCCTCCGATAGCGAATCCGCGCGTTCCTGGGCGGGGTGGGGCCGTCAGACCCCTATCGGCGATCAATGGGCGATTGGGGGTCGATGCATCCCACCCTGAAACTATCCCTTGGTGGTTCTCGGGTCATAGATCGGGCCTCTGGCGGCCGCTCGGGACGATCCAGGCACCCCCGGAACGCCCTTGGCGAGGCGCAGCCGCTGAAGGCGCCCCGAGGCTGGACGACCGCTGGGGGCCGACAAGAACGCCTGAAAACCGCGGACCTCGATGCCGAGAAAGGCGCCCCCCCCTGAGCCTTCGGTCGGACCTGGGACAGAACAGCCCTCAAGAACAGGAGAACCTCCGCCGGTCCCAACTGAAAACCATTCGAGGGTGCCCTCCCCCAGGATGCGCAAAAACATCCAACAGGCGCGAAGAACATGAGGGCACCCTCCCAGAACCGACCTCGATCTTGCACCCCGGTTCGACTGTATCACCCCCCCCTGATCGCTGCCCCTGACCAGAGCACACCCTCACGAGGCCAAGGGGGCCCCAGGGGACCCCTTCCCGGCCAGGGGCACGTCTGCATCCCCCGAGCCTTGCCCTTGCTCTCGTCGTTGCCCATGCGGCGCTTCACCTCCGGTGTGGTTTTGCTCGTCCTCATCCCCCTCGTCGTCCGCCGGGTGCTGCTTGTCTTGCTCCTCGCCTTGCTCCTCGTCCCTGTTCTCGTCCCCCTCCTCGTCGTCGTCCTACACCTCCTCGTCCTCCTCCTCCTCCTGTTCCTCCTCCTCCTCCTTCTCATCCTGCTCCTCCTCCTCCTCCCTCTTCTATCTCTTTTCCTTGTAAATCACTCTTCTCTGCCGCATCCACGGACGTGTCGGTTGGGCGGGCAGGGCGTTTCACGTGAGACGTCCACATGATTAATTTATGATCCTGAAGCTTGAAATTTGCAGCTGTTTTAACGATGGAGGGCGACTTGTTTTCATTATGTGACTATCGCCTTAACACCGCGCAGAGCTTATACAAATCCCGATGGAGAGCGGGTGGTTTTCAAAACGTGCCTCTCGCCGTAGCGCCGTGCACTTTCGTCAAGTTCGCAACATTCAAAAAGAAGGGGCGGATGCTTCAAAATGTGGATATCGCCTTGGCACCGTGCACTTTCGTCAAGTTCACAACGTTCAAAAATAATGGGCGGATGCTTCAACATGTGGTTCTCACCTTAGCGCCGTGAACGTTCCTCCTCCTCCTCCTCCTCCTCCTCCTCCTCCTCCCCCTCCTCGACAGAGCCGTAATGCATCGTGAGTCCGACAGGCCGCAATGCCACTTACGCCGCCGCGCCAGCGAGCGTGGATGGCGCCTGCAACCACTTACGCCACCAACGCCGCTGACGTGGGTGGCGCCAGACTGCCGCTTGCGCCACCATCTGCACGGGAAAGATACACGGCGCTCTCCAAAACTGCGCAATTGCCGCATGGCAAATACATGCAAAGGCGAACACCAAACCACGCGCGCTGGGAGAACCTCTCCCCACAGGGACAGAGCCGTCGGGACCAGTCTTGGGGCAACCCCAGCAGTGGACCGATTGCCAGCGACCCCCAGCCGAAGCCACTTGCGCCACCGCGCCGGCGTGCGCGGATGGCGCCTGCAGCCACTCACGCCACCGACGCCGCTGACGCGGGATACAACACCATGGACGGCGCGAGAAGACACAAAAGGTGAAGTCCTGCCTGGCACCACCTGGGCAGGGCGGGGTGGGTGCTGTCTCGGGGCAGCCCCGGCACAGGACCCGACCCACAAACTTCACCACCTACCCAGACAAATATGGAGCAGGTTCCTAAATGCCTTCGTGTTGGCTCTGGCAAGCGACGCCCGAGATCCTCCGCCACCCCCGCGCCCCCAACTCCCCCATCACGGCTAAGGCCTGCAGGGCCACTGGCGAAATTGGAGAGCGCTGCAGCCTCCTCACCTTCGAGCTCGTCGTCGAGGGTGGAGGCAGCAGCGGCAGCAGACAGAGGCGCCTGACTGCCGTTTGCGCCACCATCTGCAGGGGCAGATGGGCGGCGCCGTCCAAACCTGTGCCCCGACGAGACCTCACCCACGCGAAAAGCGTCGGAGGCGACAAGTGGCTGCAAAAGGAAGTGCCATTTCTTATTCACGGACGATCGGCCCCCGGCGAGATTCGAAAGCACGCGAGCGCCCCAGGATCCGTGGGGTTACGCTCCTGGGCACTCGCTGGCGAGCCTAGCCGAGACGACAGTCCCTCCCGCCCCACACACACAGCACGCCACACACCACACACCACTGGCCCCCCTCAATCTGGAACGAGTGTGCGGCGTGCGGCTGACATCCATCGCCTGCGACGCGCAAGTGAGCCGTGCCGGCTCGCGAAAGCACGGGCGGCGTGCTGGTCGGGTGGGCAGAGAGAGAGAGAGAGAAAGAGCACGGGCCCCACCTGCAGCTGCTGTGTATTGCCGCTGCTGGCGGCCCGCTTCGAGATGTGGAAAGCGTCAAGGTCGGCCATGAGCGGCCCAATCTGGGCCGTCCAAGAAGCCCAGGAACGTAAAACTTTGGCCCTGGCCTTGATGGCGCTGCGAATTTCTTCGGGAATGCGAGACCGCGAACACTGCCATTGAGCCCAATCGTCAGCGAGGTCATTTCCTACTTTCAACCACTCGGTAGTGCCCCTCCTCCTCCCCCTCCTCCTCCTCCTCCTCCTCCTCCTCCGCCGCCTCATCCTCACCATCCTCCTCCCATCTCAAAATGTGGCTCTCGCCTTAGCGCCGTCCACCTTGGTTTTTGAAGTTGGCAGCGTTTGCAAGCATGGAGGGCGGGTCCTTCTCTCAAGCTGGTGGTCTCGCCTTCGCGCCGAGCGCATTCGTGTCAAAAGTGTGCCGCGGCTTTTCATAGTTGGTCCACGTCTTTCCATAATTCGAATGATGGGAAACATCGAGTTCGAATTATGGAAAAGCTGGAATCAGCTCAAAAACCTACCTTTTTCGTGGTGATTACAGGTGTCCCGTAATTCGTGCTGTTGAAATCCCAGGAGAAGCATTCAGGCCCGATTTAGGAACGTCAGGACGCAGCAGTCACGTTGATTCGCGTAGCTGAGATCCAAGGAGTGGCGTTCTGGCGTGAAATAAGATTGCCAGAATGCGACAGTCACACTGGCTCGCGGCGCTGAAGTCCCAGGAATCAGGTTCTGGCACGGTTTATGATTCCCAAGACGCTACAATCACGTTGATACGCGGTGTTCAACTCAAGTCCGACTACTGGTGTTTGGCACGGTTGCAGATTCCCTGACGGTTGTTTTCCAATGGGGCACGCCTCGCAAATTCTTCTGCACCGCAACACCGATAATGAGGGCTTGGCAACTGATGATAACCACCTATGTGGGCCACTTCCTGCAACGAGAACAAATTCCTGTGGGGACCGAATTATGAAAGGGGAATTTGGAGAGAGGGTGTCTTGCAACATCGTTTACGCGGCCTGGGTTTACACTCGTCCTCCTCCACATCCTCCTCGTCCTCCTCCTCGTCCTCGTCCTCGTCGTCCTTGTTCTCTTCGCTGTCCGAGAAGCGCTCCAACTCCGATGCTGTCGAGCAGCCTTCCAACCCCCAGTGAAAGATGGAGGATCCAGGAACAAGCAAAGCTCGACCTACACTGTGCTATCCGTGCTCGTGTTGTGTTCGTTGTCCCTCGTTCTGTCTTCGTTCCGCCTCTGCAGCAAAACGGAAGTACAACGACAACGGCCAACGAAATCGCCGAAACACCGTTTAGGTCGAGCCCTGGGGCCAGGACACAGTTGGTCCTTCAGGTGCCTCCGCAGACCCAGGGTGATCTCCGTCGATGCCCATGCGGCGATCCACCCCCCGACGCGGTCCTCCTCTTCCTCCTCCTCCTCCTCCTCCTCCTCCTCCTCCTCCTCCTCCTCCTCCTCCTTCTCCCTCCTCATCCTCTCCCTTCTC
>CAUYUJ010001284.1:87235-102904 GCA_963575745.1 Prorocentrum cordatum
GACGGGAGCGAATCCTCGATGCTGACATGCGGTCAACGCCGCCGCGGGAGCATCAGTCTTGAAGGGCCGAAGGCGTTCCGATTGCAAAGACATAAGCACAACCGATGGTGTCAGCTCCAAAGCGTGCGTGGGAACCATCTACCAGAGAAGCAGAGCCGCGGCTGGGCATGGCCAGGGGAGAGGGGAGAGTCCTACTCACACTGGGCCACTCTCATGGAGACGACAGGAGACGCGAGAAAGGGAGAAAGGAGAGGAGAGAGGAGAGAAGAGAGAGGAGAGAGGAGAGAGGAGAGGAGAGAGGAGAGGGGCAAACTAGGCGCGCTCGCGTCATATCTGACGCCCTACCCCTCCTTCACATTCCTTACCATGGTGTAGATCTCCTCTCTATTCGCACAGTCGGGTGTCGTAGCACGGCACAGCAGTACATGGCATGGCATGGTGTCAAAGATCAACGCGTAGCATGACATAGCATGGAGTGGCGACGCCCCAAAGTGGGGGGGCTTCTGCGGCCAATAAAATCAACGAATCAACACCGAATGTGTATGTAATCACTGCCGATGGCTTCTTAGGGAGGCCATTTTCCAGATTTGGGGGCCAATTTGAAGGACCGGAAACCATGCCGGGGATCGACACTCGAAATAATGACGCCAGCGCTGCAGCGGGAACGCGATTCGGAACGAGCGGAAGCGCGGGAATGAGGCCAGCGCTGCAGCGGGAGCACGATTCGGAACGAGCGGTAGCCCGAAAATGAGGCCAGCGCTTCAGCGAGAGCAGCACTTTGAAACAAAATCAGCGAGGAAACGCGGAAATGAGGACGCGTAGCCTGACATAGCATGGCGTGGCGACGCCCCAAAGTTGGGGGGGCTTCTGCGGCCCCCACTGAGCAACGAATCGACACCAACTGTGGAATCACTTCCGATGGTTTTTTCTGGGGGACATTTCCTAGATGTTGGGACCGATTTGGAAGGACCGAAAACCATGCCGTGGCATGGCGCTGGAAATAATGACGCCAGCGCTGCAGCGGGAACGCGATTCGGAACGAGCGGAAGCGCGGGAATGAGGCCAGCGCTGCAGCGGGAGCACGATCCGGAACGAGCGGTAGCCCGAAAATGAGGCCAGCGCTTCAGCGAGAGCAACGTTTTGACAAAAAACAAAACAACAACAACAAAAAACGAGAACCCAACTCCCGGGAATCCTGTGTGCAAAAAACCTGTACGCGGAGGGGGGCTGGACATTCCCCGGACGCCACCAGGGGGGAGAGAGGAGAGTAGTATTCTGATTGTGTAGGTGTAGAGAGGAAGGGAGGGGAGAGGAGACGAGACGAGAGAGGAGAGAGGCTAGGAGGAGAGCAGGAGAGGAGGGGAGGGGCGAGGATGAGAGAGGAGGCGGGCGCACGCGCAGGCGGAGTTGGCATGCGGAGGCAAACGTGCAGCTGGAGGCGGAGGCGGAGGCAGACCACCCCAACCCAACCCGAAGACCCGAATGTGACCCGAATTTCGGGTTGGGGGGGGGTACGGGTTCCATGTGTTTTTGTCTATGTTCCCCGACCACACACACCCACTGGAAATGGAAGGCAAATTGAGACCTTCGGGTTGGGTTGGGGTGGTTTGGTAGGTGGTGAGCAGGGGGGGGGACGCCGACAGCCATCGCACCCGTCCCGGCTGGGCCCAGGATCGGGAAATCGGGCAGAATCGAAGGCGCATCGGCTCGTGCTGCATCGGCACGGCGTCAACAGTGGGCGAATCGGCTGCGCCAGGGGTGCACAAGAGAGCCGTGCAATCATCGGGCCACATCGGGACATCGGAATCGAAGCGGATAGAGCCGGACGATGGTACTCCAGCTTTCGTAGCACAAGAAGGGGAAGTCACAATTCTCCAAGACGAGCCATTTCAGAACCCCCCATCGTCGGGGATCTTCAGCATGAAAAGACAGCCCCTCCCCAGCCGCGCCAAGGCGAAGCGATTGGGACACCCCCCAACGGCCGACTCGATCGAATCGAAACTGGCCCCCGCCGTGGCCGATCGACTCGAGTATCGACTCCGATCGATCGGACCCGAAATTAGCGGGGACAGCGAATCCAGTCGATCGATCGACCGAATCGAACCGATCGATCGGATCGGAGATTTTTTCGAATCGCAGCTGGCCCTGGCCCAGGCAAGATCGGCGAGGCGGCCGGGCGGACGCCTCCCGAGAAGAGCTCGCCCCGTCCTCGGGGGTGACCCCTCGCGAACGGGGGCGGCCGACAAGTCGGCCGCGCGCCCCTGCTCCGGCCCACATGTGGCGTCACATGGCGGCCCAGGTCGAGCAGGCTCGAGCCGGAGCGGCACGGGCACGCATCGCAGCGGCGCGGTCGTCGGCGTCGTCGTCGTCATATCATCATCAGCATTATCAGCATCATCATCAGCATCACCATCATCATCATCATCAGCATCGTCATCAGTATCGTCATCATCAGCATCATCATCAGTATCTTCATCATCGCCGTTGTCGTCGTCGCCGTCGTCGTCAAAGGTCGTCATGGTCGTCGACATCGTCGCCAACGTCGTCGTCGTCGTCGTCGTCAACGTCGTCATCGTCGTCATGGTCGTCGTGGCCTGCCTCCTACGCCTCATCATGCCCATCCGTCCTCCCTCCTCCCGCACGCGCGGCAACGCGGGGGGCAAAATGCAGGAGAATCATCCAGGACCGAAACCCTCCTGCGTGCTTTCGAACAATGGCCTCTCAGGGTCTCAGGAAGCCTCCACCTGCGGGGCTCGGGTATGCGCATGGACAACAACCACATGGTTTGTACGCGATTGGGCACGACATGGTCACCATACACCTCGAAACGGCATGGGCATGGACACCCACCTGAACGGTCATGCTGCTCTTCTCGACACTGGCAGCCCAACGCCTCAGCAAGCGGAACGGATCCAACAGCGAGGCGAACGCGCCTGTAAAGCCCGTCGTGCGTGAGCGAGCCAATCGCCGCCCTTCCATACGGCGCCAAACAGTATCACGGGGGCCGACACACGCTGCGTGCCACTGGTGGAGCAGAACGGGCTACGACGTACACAAACACATACACACGCACACAAACACACACACACACACACACACACACACGCACACACACACACATACACGCACACACGCACACGCGCCCGCACACGCACACGCACACGCACGCACGCACAACACACACACATACACACATATATATATATATATATATATGAGAGAGCGTGATCCACCGCCGCTTTACTGTGGAAAATTGCCAACCTTTTCCTCCGGAACCCGGGGGTCGCCCCCCCCCCCCTCCGAAAATCCCCCCCCCCTGCTGGAACCCCTCCCCCCCCCCCACCCCTTCCCCCGGCAAAACCCCCCCCCTCCCCTAACCCCCCCCCCCTCCTCGAGCTCGAAAACCGGGGGGGTCCAGGTCACGTTCGAGACCCTCCCCCCCCCCCCCCCCCCCCCCCCTCCCGATCCGGAAAAAACAGGGGGGGGGGGTCACTACCGTTTCAACCCCCCCCCCCCCCCCCCCCCCCCCCCCCCCCCCCCCCCCTACACACCGCCAGCAAACGACTCCCGGTCCCCACCACCGTCCGCATCACAACCCCCACTGGTGTTCCCAGCACCACTGTCCTCACCACCGCTGTCCCCACTGGTTCCACCACCGCCCCTACTGTCCCCACCAGTGGCCCCACCACTGTCGCACTGTCCCCGCTGTCCCCAGAACTGTTCCCACCACGATTCCACTCTCCCCACTGTCTCCACGGCCCCAACCACTGCCCGACAATCCCCACTGTACCCACTGTCCCACTGACTCCTCCGCTGTCCCACTGAGCTGTCCCACTGTTCCCACCACTGTCCCCACTGTCCCCACCACTGTCCCCAGTGTACCTCTGTCCCATTGTCCCACCGCCGTCCTCGCCACCGCCTTCACCACTGTCCCCACCACCATTGTACCCTCCACTGTCCCACTGTTTCCACCTCATTCCCATTGTCCCCACACCACTGTCCCCACCACCACCGTCACCACCACTGTCCACTGTCCCCCCCTGTTCCCACCATTGTCCCCACCACTGTCCCCACCACTACCGTCTCCACCACTGTCCCACTGTCCCACTGTCCCCACCACTGTCCCGCTATCCCCTCACCACTGTCCCCACCAACACAGTCCCCACCACTGTCCACTGTCCCCACCACTGTCCCCACCACTGTCCCGCTGGTCCCCCCTCACCACTGTCCCCACCCACACGTCCCCACCACTGTCCGCAAAAACTCCCCAACACCCTCGGTTTTCGAAGGGGGGGGGGGGGGGGGGTTCAACCGTAGTGACCCCCCCCCTTTTCATGATGAGCAGGGGGGGGGGATGGGGGGTAGGGTTTTCGAACCGGTAGTGAACCCCCCCCCTCGTTTTCCCGGAGGGGGGGTGGGGGGGGAGGGGGGGGTTCGGAACCGGTAGGACCCCCCCCGGTTTTATCCGCACAGCACGGTAGAACAACGCTCTTTCATATATATATATATATATATACATATATATATATATATATATACATATACATATATACTAGAACCATCGCGCGCGCTTCGCGCGCGCTCAGGTTCTAGCCCAGGCCGGGAGCGCGCTAGAAGATCTTGGACAGCGCTATCAAGCACAGGCGCGTGACATAGTCGTGCCTCCTGAGGGCCTCTTGGGAACCTCGTGGGTCTTCGTGGGGGCACCTGAAGGGCTTCTGGGGGGTTCTCCGTGCTTCCTCAATTGGCTGTTGGAGGCACCTATTGGGTGTTTCTCGGGGGGGCATCTTGGGGCTTCTTGGGGTCCCTTCGGGGCATCGTCAGGGTTCTCCGGGCAGTCGGAAAGTGATGTTCTGCAGTCTGAAGCAGTCAATTGGCCGTCCTGGCTGCGTGGAGGCCAAGCTTGAGGCCACATTGGGGCAATCCGGAAGCCTCCCGGGCCTCCTAGAAGCAATTTTGATGCATCGAGAGCACTGTTCGGCTATCTTGGGGCCCCGCGTACGTCTCCTGTGAGCCTTTTGGGGCCTGGTGGGGGGCTTTGCCTCTCAGGGCGGAAAGCTCTGCTGTTGGGTTCGCGTTCCCCTTCTTGGGGCTCTCTTGGGGCCCTCTTGGGGCCCTCTCGGGCCGTCTTGGGCGCCTCGGGCACCGTCTTGGGGCCCTCGTGGGCCGTCTTGGGGCCCTCTTGGAGGCCTCTTCGGCTATCTTGGAGCGGACGTGGGGGCCACTTGGGCCGTCTTGGAGCGTCGGGATGCCAAAAGGCTGGGAACTCTAAAATCCATCAAAAGCCGATGGGAAAACAATGTTCTTGGAACCTCTTCGGTCTTCTGGGGAGTTTCTTGAGGGCCTCTTGGGTCCCATTGGGGGGCCTCTGGGGCTTCCTGAGAGCCTCTCGGTTCGTCTTACCCCTCTTGGGCCCCCCTTGGGGCCGTATTGGTGCCCTCTCGGGCTGTCTTGGGCCCTGTTGGAGGCCTCTTGGGCTGTCTTGGATTGGTTTTGGAGGCCTTTTGTGCCGTCTTGGAGCGTCAGGACGCCAAAAGGCTGAAAACTCGAACATCAATCAAAAACCTATGGCAAGAAATATATGTTTGCCTCTTGGGGCCTTCGTGGGAGGCCTCTTGGATACTCTTCGGCCCCCTGGGGGGCTTCTTGGGGCCTCTTGGAGCCTGTTAGGGGCTTCTCGGGGCCTCCTGAGAGCCTCTCGGGGTGGAAGGCTCGGACTTTCGGTTCGTGTCAACCCTCTTGGCTCCATCTTGGGGCCGTCTTGGGGCCCTCTCGGGCCGCCTTGGGCGCATCTGGCGCCGTCTTGGGACCCCCGTGGGCTGTCTTGTGACCGTCTTCGAGGCCTCTGGGGATGCCTTGGAGCGGAAATTAAAGCCTCTTGGGCTGTCGTGGAGCGTCAGGAAACTCCGAAGGCGAGAACTCGAAAATCGATCAAAAACCAAGGGAACACATATTAGTTGTGCCTCCTGGGGCTCCTTGGGAGCCATCTTGGAGACCTCTTGGGGCGTCTTGGAGGCCTCTTGGACAGCCAGGGACCAATTCTGGGGTGATCTCGGGCGGTCATTGGTCGTTGTCGTTGTCTGGAAACGCCAGGGCCATCTTCGGGCGACTTACAAGGCCCCCAGCGCCAAGGGTGCTCTCTTGCAGCGGGAGCTTGTTGAGTACAGGGTGTTGCCTTGAAGACGGGGGCTGTTGACTACAGGGTGTTGTCTTGGAGACTGAATCTGTTGAGTACAGAATGGCGCGTGCTCCGCGGACGGCGGGCGGGCAGCGGGTGCCCTAGGTGGTGGTTCAGAGGCCTCATGGGTGTTGGTTTGGATCTCGTGGTTGGCCTGTCGGGGACGTCGTGAAGGCAGTTTCGCAGCTTCTCGGTAGCCATTTTGAGACTGTTGTGGAACCTCCTCGGGGCTGTTTTGTGGCCTCTTGAGGCCTTGTTTGGGTCTCCTGGGTGCCTCTCGGGGGCCTCCTGGGGCCTCAGGTGGGCTCCTTGGGGCCTCCTGGAGCACTCTTCACGCGTGAGGGTCGAATTTTGGAGTCGTGACCCCCCTCTTGGGCGCATCTTGGGGCCATCTTGGGGCTCTCTTGGGGGCCTCTGGGGCCGTCTGGGGGCCCTCTTGTGCCGTTTTTTTTTGTTTCTAGCGCACGCGTTTATACGCTCGGTGATATCGTGTGTCGTTGGGCATGCACATGCGACCCACAACATAATAATACTGTTTACTGCACACGGTTAATCCTACTGGATGTTCCTGTTCTGAAAATAGCCCAACCCAAGTGCGTTCTGCATAGTGGCCCTCCTCGATGTTGTCACCGCGCTCAAGGCTGGCCACCAGCCGCGGCCAAAGAGAAGAATTCATGCCCCAAATCCTGTCCATGCGTACTGCAAAGTTGCCACCATAATACACCTGCACCACCGTGGCATTGCCATCGGAAAGGCCATTACGATTCCAAGGAGTTATGCCCAAATCATCCCACCATTTGCTCAAGGGTCTTTGCCCTGCGTCGGCCTTAAAATTGTCCAAACTCCCGACATAACTGTCCAGTTTAAACTGGCCCAGCTCAGCAATCGAGTGGAAATCCGTATATGGCGACTCCATCTTGAGAAAAACAACCAAATCCGTGGTGTCGCACGTCGGCTAAGACTGCCGGGAAATCACGCAGAATAGTATCAGGTTGATGCACGCGCATGTTGTCTTTCAGAAAAAAAACTGGAGCATTATGCGACACATTCGCCTTCAAGTCCCCGTCCATTTGGCTTAGGGCCCAAGCAAAGGAATGATCATTACGGCCAACATTCGGGAGATCGATCGCTTGGACATTGCCAAAACCCGCGGGACGGTCGCCGACACTTTCTCCACACTTCTGCATGATCCTTACCAAAGTGCGATCCTCGTCCAAATACTTGGCGAGTTGAGGCAATGCCGACATCACCCCCTTTGTATGTTTGCACGATGCTATCAGAACCAACGCTTGGTACGAGAGAGGCCGAGGAGGACGCTGGCGAGACAAGTAAGCCGCAGCCTCGCAGACGAGCCAGGCCGCGACACTGACAGCGTAAACCACAACCGCACAAACGGGCGGAAGTCGACAGCTGCAAATCGCCATGGATCAGTAACAAGAGACATGGGATAAACGCAGCACTGCTTGACCCAACGTGAACTCTTGAGCCAAAATGACTTGAGCCAAAATGGCTACGGAGGCCCTCTTGTGCCGTCTTGGGGCGCTCTTGGGGGCCTATGGAGCCAGCCTGGAACGTCGGACAGCCGAAAAGGCTGGAAGGCCCAAATCTGTCCAAAACCTAAGTAACATGGACGATTTCGGCCTCTTGAGGCGCTCGGGAGAGGCGTCTTGAAGCGTCGTGGAGTGCCTTGGGGGGCCTCTGGGGCCGTCCTGGGCCTATCTTGGGCGTCCTGGAGCGGTCTTTCGGCGACTCGGGGCCCGCTTGGGCCATCTTGGGGCCCTCCGGAGGCCCTCCTGGACTTAGTTGGACCTCCCCGGCCGCCCCGTCCTCCCATGGGGGGTCGGGGCAGCTGTTTGTGGGCCCCGGGCCTGCCCCCCAGGGATATATGTATATATGTATATGTATATGTATATGTATATGTATATGTATATGTATATGTATATGTATATGTATATGTATATGTATGTGTATGTGTATATGTATATGTATTGTATATTTAATAGTAAATAAGAAAAAGTATATGTATCCGAGGTTAGGGGTGAGATCGAAGTGGAACGGAGAGCCCCCCTACCGGGAACTCGATTTCGGTTTCGTGTTCGTGCGTGCCGCGCGTGCGGGCGAGGCAAAGCTGCGTGGGCGGGCGAGAGGAAAGTCTCCTGTGGCTGAGGCCGGCCGGTAGAAAGGAGATCAGAAACGACTCCCCTCCGGGCGGGCCGGGGGCCGCAGTGTCCCGCTGGTGATCCCGTGGTAGGCTGAAAAAGGGCGCGGCCGGACCAAATGTCCTCCTTACCCCCTCCGGGCGGCCGGAGGGGCCGCAGTGTCCCCCCCCGGTGTCCCGCCGGTGTCCCGTGTGGCTGAGGCGCGGCCGGACCAAATGACTCCCTTCCGGGCGGCCGGGGGCCCGCGGTGTCCCGCCCGTGTCCCGTCGGTGCCCCGTCGGTGTCCCGATGATGATGACGTTGATGATGATGATGATGATGATGATGACGATGATGATGATGATGATGATGGTGTTGATGGTGTCCCGATGATGCTGATGATGGTGATGCGGATCGATTGTGAGATCGATGATGAGGTCGAATGTGAGATCGATAGCGATATCGGTTGTGAGATCGAACGTGAAACCGAATGCCAGATCGATTGCGAAATCGGTTGTGATCTCGATGGTGAGATCAATCGTGGTATCGGTACTGAGACCGATTGTGAGACAGAGTGGGAGATCGTTTGTGATATCGATGGTGATATCGATAGTGAGACAAATAGTGAGACCGAATGTGAGATCGATTGTGGGATATATTGTGAGATCGATTGTGAGATCGATAGTCAGATCGATTGTGAGGTCGATCGATTGAGATCGATAATGCGATCGATAGTGAGTTCGATCGTGAGATCGATGATGAGACCGAATGCGAGATCGATTGTGAGATCGGTTGTGATATCGATAGTGAGACTGAATGTGAGATCGATGATGATATCGAAAGTGCGTTCGATTGTGAGATCGATAGTGATACCGAATGCGAGATCGATTGTGATATCGATTGTGAGATCAATAGCGAAACCGAATGTGAGATCGATTGTGAGATCGATAATGAGATCGATCGTGAGTTTGATAGTGGGATCGATAGTCAGATCGAATGCGAGATCGATTGAGATATCGATTGTGAGATCAATAGCGAGACCGAGTGTGAGATCGATTGTGAGATTGATTGTGAGATCGATAGTCAGATCGATTGTGAGATCTATCGATTGAGATCGATTGTGAGATCGGTAGTGAGTTCGATAGTGAGATCAATCGAATGCGACGTTGGTCCCTCCCCCCCCCCCTCACCTCCTTATCACCCGAAAAGTGGTCTATGCGGTATAAACGGATGTATCCATATAGAACCATCGCGCGCGCTTCGCGCGCGCTTTGGTGCTAGCCGAGGTCAAAGGACAAATCGAATCACATTTCGTCGAAACGCGTCCGAAAAGATGTCGCCGGAAGACTCGAACAAACATAACAGAGCTCGCCCTTAGCTCTCGCGCTGCTTAGCGTCCTGGGCGTTCGCGCTGTCTCTGATCGACTAAAGTCAGCTCAACATGATCGACCCACGAACCCGGAAAGGAATGTAGAACTGTAACACATGGCAGCGTTTTCAAAGACACCTGATTGGGTGACGGGCAAATTCAATACTGAAGTTTTATAAAAAAATTTAGGTTCACATCTTGATGTACCCTGCCGAGGGCTGTGCTGTGCTGCGCCGTGCTGAATTGCGATGTGCCCTGGCGCGACTGTGCTCTATAGCCTCGTGGATCGAGTCCTCCTTTGCATCCGAGTCCTGACCGAACTGATCTGGATCTTAAGCTCGAGCTGCCTGAACACATAGTAGCTGCCCCAGAGCTAATGGACAGGGGAACATGCCAGGAGGACGCGCCGCGAAACGTCCCAAGGGATGCGCCAGGCGACGTGCCAGGGGACGTGCCATGGGTCGCACCGCGGGACGTGCCAAGGGGACGCGCTACGGAACGTGCCAATGGATGTGCCACGGGATGTGCCAGGTGACGCGCCACGCGACGTGCCAGGGGGACTCGCCGAGGGACGCCCCACGAAACGTGCCAAGGAACGTGCCAAATTGCAATGCTGAGTGTATCGATCTTGATGTACCGTGCCGAGGGCTGTGCTGTGCTGCGCCGTGCTGAATTGCGATGTGCCATGGCGCGATTGTGCTCTAAAGCCTCGTGGATCGAGTCCTCCTTTGCATCCGAGTCCTGACCGAACTGATCTGGATCTTAAGCTCGAGCTGCCTGAACACATAGTAGCTGCCCCAGAGCTAATGGACAGGGGGACATGCCAGGAGGACGCGACGCAGAACGTCTCAAGGGACGCGCCAAGCGACGTGCCAAGGGACGTGCCATGGGGACGCATCGCGGGACCTGCCAAGGGAACGCGTTACGGAACGTGCTGGGGACAAGCGTTTCGCTCGAGACGTCCTGTCAAAATCACCTGAATTCCTACGCGCGGGACGCTGCACGCGCGAGACATCCTCGGAATTCCTGCGAGCGGGACGTGAAAACAAGCATTTCGCCTGAGACATCCTTTGAATTCTGGCCCCCCACGAGGCCACCGCTCGAGACATCCTCCAATTTTGCAAAACCAGCGTTTCGCTCGATACATCCTCAACAAATTATGAAAAACAATCGTTTCGCTCGAGACATCCTGTCAAAATCCCAAGAAATCCAAATACCCGCGCGCGGGACGCGGCACGCGCGAGACATCCTTGGAATTCCTGCGCGAGGGGCGCTTTTCCGTGTCGCGTTCGGCTCTGCAAAACCAGCGTGTCGCTCGAGACATCCTCAACAAATTCTGAAACCAAGCGTTTCGCTCGAGACATCCCCAACTCTGCAAAACCAGCGTCTCGCTCGAGACATCCTCAACCAATTCTGAAAAACAAGCGTTTCGCTCGAGACATCCTCAAAAATAATTTCGCCGGCCCTACTCCGTGCGTGCCCGCTCGCAAAATAATTTCGCCGGCCCAAGTCGCAGGGGGGCCGGGGGGTTAACCTACTTAAAGAGAACCCTGGGCCCGCGCCCTTTCCGGGAAAAAGACCCCCTGGGGCCGAAAACCGAAAGACATCGTCGAACCTCGATCCTCGATTGATCGGTCCTCGACTGGCGCCTGCGACGACGAGCACGACGACGGCGGAGGCGACGACGACGACGGCGGCGACGATGATGACGACGACGGCGGCGGCGCTGACGACGGCAAGGGCGACGACGACGACGGCGGCGCCGCCGCCGTCGCCGTCCCTGCGCGGGGGGCGGGCCGCGGGGGGGTTCTTGGAGTCTCTCAAGGGCCTCTTGGGGGGATCTTCCCCTCCGTAAGCCCTTGCTGGGTTTGGCATATTGGGGGGATCTCTTTGGGGCCTCTTGGAGCCTCTTAGGGGCCTCCTGGGACCTTCTTGGGGCGGAAGGGTAGGATTTTCGGGTCGGGCTCCCCCCGTTGGGCTCCTCTTGGAGCCGTCTTGGAGCTCTCCTAGGTCGTATTGGGGACCTCTTGGGGTGTCTTGGCCCCCTCTCGGGACGTCTTTGGAGCCTCTTGGGCCGTTTTGGGGCTCTCTTGGGGGCCTCTTGTGCCGTCGTCACCGCTGTGAAGACCGACAAGTCGTAGATGCTAAGAATATGCGTCTTCCCATGCAAAATCAATGAATTTGACTTCTTGGGACCCTCTTGGGAAGCCTCTTGGGGGCCTCTTGGGGCGTCTTCGCGGTCTCCTGGGCACTGTGAGAACCGTCTCGGGCGTCCAAGGGCTAGCTTTGAGCGCTCCGGGGCCGCCATGGAACGTTTTGGGAGCCTCATGGGGCCCTCTGGCCACGCCTTGGCCGCCCCTCAGGCTGTCTTGGGCCGTGCTGGTAGCGTCTTGGGGCCGTCTTTGGGGCCTCTGGTGCCGTCGTGCGCGCCGTGAAGACCGAAAAGTCGTAGATGCTAGAAATGTACGTTTTCCGATGCTCAATCAATGACTTTGGCCGCTTGGGGCTCCCTTGGAACGCCTCTTGGGGCGTCGTAGCGGCCTCTTGGGCTCTATGGTAGCCATCTTGGGTGTCCAGGGGCGATATTTGAAGGCCCTGGGGCCCTCTTGGACCGATTTGAGCCTCTTGGGGCTCCGTGGACACGTCTCGGCTGCCTCTTGAGCACGCCTTGGCCGCCTCTGGGGCTGTCTTGGGCTCCTCTTAGGCCGTGTTGGGAGCCTCTTGGGCCGTCTTGGGGCCGTCTTTGGGGCCTCCTGTGCCCTCGTGCGCGCCGTGGAGACAGAAAAGACGCAGATGCTAAAAATGCACGTTTTCCGAAGCAAAATCAATAACTTTGGCCGCTTGGGGCTCCCTTGGAAAGCCTCTTGGGGCGTCGTAGCGGCCTCTTGGGCTCTATGGGAGCCATCTTGGGTGTCCAGGGCGATATTTGAAAGCCCTGAGGCCGTCTTGGACCGATTTGGGAGCCTCCTGGGGCTCCGTGGACACATCTTGGCTGCCTCCTGAGCACGCCTTGGCCGCCTCTGGGGCTGTCTTGGGCTCCTCTTGGGCCGTGTTGGGAGCCTCTTGGGCCGTCTTGGGGCCGTCGTGGGGGCCTCCTGTACCCTCGTGCACGCCGTGAAGACCGAAAAGACGTAAATGCTAAAAATGCACGTTTTCCCAAGCAAAATCAATGACTTTGGCCGCTTGGGGCTCTCTTGGAAAGCCTCTTGGGGCGTCGTAGCGGCCTCTTGGGCTCAATGGGGGCCATCTTGAGCGTCCAGGGGCGATCTTTGAGCGCCCCGGGTCCGGCTAGGACCGGTTTGGGGGCCACTTGCGCCTCCCTGGGCACGTCTTGGCCGCCTCTTGGCCCGGACAGGAGCGCTCCCGGAGCCCTGGAGCGGCCATGGGGGGCGCAGGTCCCGGCCTGGTGGCCCCGATCCCCTTCCGCCGGCATATGAGCCCCGGAGCCCCCTATGCGGGGCGCAGGTCCACTCCTGGCGGCCTCCCTCGGAGGCCCTGGAACGCCGAAACCCTGTAACATGATCGACCCACGAACCCGGAAAGGAATATAGAAACGTAACGCGTGGCAGCGTTTTCAAAGGCACCTGATTGGGTGACGGGCACATGCAATGCTGAAGGGATCGATCTTGATGTACCCTGCCGAGGGCTGTGCTGTGCTGCACCGTGCTGAATTGCGATGTGCCATGGCGCGGTTGTGCTCTATAGCGTCGTGGATCGAGTCCTCTTTTGCATCCGAGTCCTGACCGAACTGATCTGGATCTTAAGCTCGAGCTGCCTCAGCACAAAGTAGCTGCCCAGAGCTAATTGACAAGGGAACATGCCAGGAGGACGCGCCGCGGAACGTCCCAAGGGACGCGCCAGGCGACGGGACGTGCCACGAAGACGCACCGCGGGACGTGCCGAGGGGACGCGCTACGGAACGTGCCAATGCACGCGCCACGGAACGTGCCAGGGGACGCGCCGCGCGACGTGCCAGGGGGACACGCCACGGGACGCGCCACGGAACGTGCCAGGTTGTAATGCTGAGTGTATCGATCTTGATGTACGAGGGCTGTGCTGTGCTGCGCTGTGCTAAACTGCGATGTGCCATGCCGCGATTGTGCTCTATAGCGTTGTGGATCGAGTCCTCCTTTGCATCCGAGTCCTGACCGAACTGACCTGGATCTTAAGCTCGAGCTGCCTCAGCACATAGTAGCTGCCCCAGAGCTAATTCACAGGAGAACATGCCAGGAGGATGCGCCGCGGAACGTCCCAAGGGACGCGCCAGGCGACGTGCCAGGGGACGTGCCACGGGGACGCACCGCGGGACGTGCCGAGGGGACGCGCTACGGAACGTTAAAATGCGTGGTCCTTGCTCGGGGCAACCATGTTAGACATCCCCCTGGATGGCCTGGACAATTAAAAACACATGGTGCCAGCTCGGGAAACCAAGCTATATACACCCCTGGGTAGCCTGGACTCGTTACAACACGTGGTCCTTGCTCAGAAAAATCATTTTAGATACCCCCCTGGGTGGCCTGGATACGTAAAAACAGATGGTTCAAGCTCGGGACAACCATGTTAGATATCCCCGTGGTTGGCCTGGACGCGTAAAAACATATGGTTCCAGCTCGTGACCACCATGTTACATACAACCTGGGTGGCCTGCACACGTAAAAACACGTGGTCCAGCCCACCCAGGGGGGATATCTAACATGCGGTCGTCTGGAGCGCAGGAGGGCCCAGGAACGCCCAGAGGCGCCTGGAGTCCAAAATTAGTCGAGACATCCTCGAAATTCCTGCGCACGGGACGCGGCACGCGCAAAACATCATCGGAATTCCTGCGCGCGGGGCGCTTTTGCGCGTCGCGGTCGGCTCTGCAAAACCAGCGTTTCGCTCGAGACATCCTCAACAAATTCTGAAAACAAGCGTTTCGCTCGAGACATCCCCAACTCTGCAAAACCAGCGTTTCGCTCGAGACATCCTCAACAAATTCTGAAAAACAAGCGTTTCGCTCGAGACATCCTCAAATTTAAATTCGCCGGCCTCCTTCGACCTCGTTATTTATCAGGGAAAAAATTCGCCGGCAATTCGCCGGCCTCCTTCAAGCAGGCACCGGGGGACAGGTTTACCCACTAAAAGAGAACCCTGGGCCTTTGCCCTTTCCGGGAACATGATGGACCCACGAACCCGGAAAGGGATATAGACATGTGGAGCATGGACACGTTTTCACGATACCCAACTGGGCAACACCTCACGAAACATCCCACGAGACACTTCACGAAACATCCCACGAGACACCTCACGAAACATTCCACGAGACACCTCACGAAACATTCCACGAGACACCCAGCGAAACATTCCACGAGACACCCCACGAAACATTCCACGACGACAGGCAACCACTCAACCAAGGCGGTGTGGTCGTGCTGGGGAGTGGTCGTGCTGGGGTGTGGTCGTGCTGGGGGGTGGTCGTGCTGGGGGGTGGTCGTGCTGGGGGGGTGGTCGTGCTGGGGGGGGGACGTGCTGGGGCGTGGTCGTGCTGGGGCGGGGTCGTGCTGGGGCGTGGTCGTGCTGGGGTGTGGTCGTGCTGTGGTAAGGTCGTGCTGGGGTGCGGTCGTGCTGGGGTGTGGTCTTGCTGGGGTGGGGTCGTGCTGGGGTGTGATCGTGCTGGGGTGGGGTCGTGCTGGGGTGTGGTCGTGCTGGGGTGTGGTCGTGCTAGGGTGGGGTCGTGCTGGGGTGGGGTCGTGCTGGGGAGTGGTCGTGCTGGGGGGTGGTCGTGCTGGGGTGTGGTCATGCTGGGGCGTGGTCGTGCTGGGGTGGGGTCGTGCTGGGGTGGGGTCGTGCTGGGGTGGGTTCGTGCTGGGGTGCTCCGCACCCTGTGATTTATCGATCGGGTCGTGCTGGGGTGTGGTCGTGCTGGGGTGTGGTCGTGCTGGGGTGTGGTCGTGCTGGGGGGTGGTCGTGCTGGGGGGTGGTCGTGCTGGGGGAGTGGTCGTGCTGGG
>CAUYUJ010001285.1:5000-7500 GCA_963575745.1 Prorocentrum cordatum
GGTCGGGTCGGGCGGGCGGGCCCTAACAGGCGTGAAGGGGCGGGCGGGCGGCACATCATGAAAGTATGCTGCGTCTGAGTCATCGAGTTTCGGGTAGACGTGAGCCTTGTAAGACAGCCTGGGAATCCAGGAAAATGTTAAATTGCATGGAAAATGTAAGAAACATAGGTGCTGCAAAATAGGTGCAAAACATGTCCCCGCTGCGCAATTACGCAGACACCGCTCGCTGGATTAGCGCAGTGGCACGCGGCGCACGCGAAACGCAACTGCGGGACTCGGGTTCGGGGGACTCGGGATGGCCTGACGGGGCGATCATGAAAACGACGGGGCCCAGCCTGAAATTTGACGCGAGCTCCCGCTGCAAACAACCAACGAAAACTGGACCATCAGAATCCAAAACGCGCTCGTCAGAAAGCGTCGGCAAACCCGAGTCCTGGCGTTCTCAAGTCGCGCGTTTCCCCGAGACCTGTCGCCCGTGCACGGCGGGCGAAACGGCTCGGGCGGGCGAGACCCCAACGGGCGGGTCGGGTCGGGCGGGAGGCGGGCGAGACCGACCAGACGAAACCGAGCCTGGGCGGAGCCGACCGCGGGGGCAATAGACCGAGCGCAGCCGACCGCAGGCGAAACCCGCTGGGCGCAGCCACCCTGGGCGAAAGCGAGCAGGTGAAATCGACCGGGGCGAAACCGACTGGGCGAAACCGACCAGGCGAAAACGACTTGGCGAAACCGATCGGGGATCTACTGACCCGGATCAATCCAAATGCGGGTCAGTCAGGCCTTGCAGGATCCTGCAAGACCCTGCAGGATCGACAGGATCCTGCGGTCCTGGACGCTAACCTGGGTCAGTGCAACCCTGGCCCGGCAGGATCCTGCAAGGTCTGGCGCTCTGACTGACCCCCGTTTGCATGGACCCCATCTCAGGGTCCCGGACCGAGCCTTGGCGACACCGACCGGTCCCAATGTGAGTCCGCCCGGGCGCCCAGCGGCCAGCGGCCGGTGCGCCCAGCGCTTCATGATAAGGCTTGCGCGGAGCACACCGGGGCGGAAGGAGCAGAGAGGAGACGCCCAGCGCGCGAAGGGACGCCCGACGGATGGACGGGCAGGGGCCCCGGGCGCCAGGCAGCACCAAAAGCCCGCTGGGGAACCCACGGGGGTGGAGGCCGAGGGCGGGATGGTGCCGTGGCAGGACTCCCCCTCGGGTCTGGTGCACCCCGCCACGAGGTACCCCTCGGGGGGGGAGGGAGAGGAGGGAGAGGAGGGAGGGAGGAGGGAGAGGAGAAGGAGGGAGAGGAGGAGGAGGAGGAGGAGGAGGAGGAGGAGGAGCGTTTGCAGACCTGCAAACACGGTGCACGGACGACGGACGTGGTGTGACCGTCTTATAGGGAAGCGAACTCTATACACCGACGCTTTTCCGGACCCTGCGCTGAAATTCGCACAGGAACGCGGATTCTGGTGTATACGGGATCCTGGTGTATACATGTTTCGTTATTTTCCCCGGACATCGGGGAAAAAAACACCCCGACGCCGTCCCCGACCCTCAAGAAAGCCCTGGAATTGAAAAACCGCCAGCCACTGGTAATGTATACGTTCCAGTTTCCGATCTTAAACACATGAAGCATCGATCCACAGCGGGGAGACGGGAGGCACAAGGTGTCACGCAGCACATCATCGTTGGCCTCGGGCTTCGAGCTTTGCCTCACACTTGGCGGCATGCAGTATTGAGCTGCAGCATGGCATCGCCAGAACAAGAAGAAGACAATGACGATGACGATGAGAAGGAAAGAGGAGGAGGAGGAGGACGACGACGACGATGACGAAGACGAGGAGGAGCAGGAGGAGGAGGAGAAGGAGGAGGAGGAGAGTGATGAATCGAGAGGAGAAGAGGCGGGGGGGGGAAATAATCCGCCGGCATCCTTGCGGGGCCATCAGGCTTCACGGCTTAGGCCTGCTGCTCCCTGCTCCAGTTCCAGTTTCCAGTCTCCGATGTTACAAGTCTCTGTTCTGCTTCGCACTGTGAATTGTTGAAATCCTCGCGAGGGGGAGGGGCAGAAAAGGGCCCCAGTAACCTTCACCTGGGGGGGTGTTAGAATTTCCGTGAGGTCCTGGGACACTTGAAAATACTTGAGACTCGCGCCCCCGAACCATAATGCCTCGCGAATTTCGCCGTAATCGCGCCCCCGAGGCCACAATCCTTAAACATGACACACAACATTCGGGTCCCCGAGGCCATAAACTCTTGTAAATTACGCTACGCTCGCGCTCCCGAGACCAGAATTCCTTATACATAAAAACTACATTCGCATCTCCAAGGCAATGCTCTCTCGTCAATCACGCAGAACGCACCTGGATATCTCAAGTGGCCCCCGTTCGGAGTTCTGACACTGCTTCACGACGGCGCCCAAGCCTCACAACATAGCTCTTGCATACCGCATTCTCCGAGAGAGGTGGCCGGCGGCAGGGGGCGAAACCCTCACGGACAAGAGGAGAGGAAGGGAAAAAG
>CAUYUJ010001285.1:12500-20000 GCA_963575745.1 Prorocentrum cordatum
CCTCCTCCTCCTCTTCCTCCTCCTCTTCCTCCGTGGCGACGACAATGACAACGGCGACTACGAGGGCAGCCGCGCGATGGCGACAGCGACGACGGCGGTGGTGGCAACGGCGATCAAGCACCGCCGCGCCTCCTTGCCGAGGCATGCCATGGCGCGCTTCTCCAACTCCTCGGGGGCGGGGGGGGACACCCTCATGAAGGTGGAGGAGAAACAAATTGGCAGTCGCTTGCAAACAAGCCACCCCGCAAGAAATTCTACTATGGATGACTCCATCGGAAGCCCCTATGGCGTTACGGGCCTCAGAATGCAATGATGTGTTCGAGAGCGAGCTGCTGGATCTCCACCCAACACTAGCTAACCCTCATAAAGGTGGACGAGCGGGAGGAGAGATGAAGGATGCCACGGAAGACAGCCAGGACGACGAGCAGGACGAAGAGGAGGAGGGAGATAAGGGGGGAGGGGGGGAGGAGGAGGAGGAGGGGTGGGATAAGAAGGGGGGGAGAGGATAAGGAAGAGGAAAGGGAGGGAGGGAGGACGACAACGACGAGAAGGACGGGAGGGAGGATGACGAGGAGGAAGATGGCAAGGAGGATCGTCGTCGACTTTCGCTTCCTTATGATGATCATCCCCTTCGCCCTCCCCAAGAAAGGGGAGGGAAAGTGGGAGGAGGAAGAGGAGGAACAGGAGGAGAAAGGCTTTTGTGTGGGAATATTTCTGGGGGGTCCAAGGGGGTAGCAGGATGAGAAGTTAAAGGGTGTTCGGGTGCGGTTCTACGAGGTGCTAGGTGAAGACGAGAGGAGGATGAGAAGGAGCTAAGTACGCGTGCGCGCCGGAGTAAATAGTAATAGGAATACGCGGCGTGGAGGCGCGCAGTGTGCTACGATCTCGTTGGCAAGCGTGCGGAGCAACGCCACGGTCGGCCTTCATGCAAATAAGACGCGCGTGCACAGCGCGCGCATCTTATGGAGTGCAACCTGCTAGAACACATCACATTCTCTCACTGCTGCCAGCCGAAGCTGGATTCACATCCAGGATCGGAGAGCGGGGGCCAGGCAGGTTCCACCAAGCTCATCATGAACTCTGGGGACAGCCGTACCGACGTGTGGGGGCGACCAAACTTGTGAATTCTCACAACCGTACGCTGCGAGCTCAAGCGTGCACACGCGGGCGAGGGAAACAGGAGCAAGGTATGGGCAACGGGGGAAGAGGGCAGGGGAGAGGAAGACACCGGCAGCGAGCGGCAGCCTCAAGCCTGGAACTCACTGGACGAGTGGCCGAAGCACTCATCGGCACCAGCGAGGCACAGGGCTCCGAAGCAGCTCCAGACGCACTCAGTGCCCAGCTCCATCCAGCCGACATACACGCCAAGGAACACGCTGGACAAGTGATGAGGATACACAATCATGTAGTACATCACACAAAGACAGAGCAAGTCAACACGCAAGTCAGCAACCACCATTCACCCACTGCCAAGACTGAATTCATAGCACCCACACAAGTACACCAAACGTGTGTCAGTGGGCGGCAAAGTTAGGACTCAGAAAGAACGTTTTGCAGCATCTCCTCCATGGCTCCTGGCGGAGCTTCCCCGATCGCGCGCTTGGCCCCGACCTCGCCCAGCACTTTGTTGAACGCCGCTCTCAAACGCGCGCTGGAACAATCGAGGGCTCTCCTGGCTTGCACTGCGAACTGGGACCGGTCCGTCTCCATGAGCGCTAGATGGACCTTCTCCTTGGCCTGGTTGTAACACTCGGTGATCCGAAAGAGCCTGACCACGGTCCATATGTCCTCGCTGGGCCGGGTGCAGAGGTACTTCTCGTGCCAGTTCTCGAGCGCCTTGAAGCTGGTCGCGCCGAGCGCCGTCGAACGCTCTGAGAGCTCGCTGACGAACTCACCCCCGCGTGGGTGGCCTTTGCCCGCTGTCTCGACGGTCTCGCTGTAGGCGCCTACGGCCTGGGCCTCCAGCACCTCCGGCAGCGTCGCGCCCGCGAACCACGCGTCGATTCCCAGCGACCAGAGGTCGCGCATTGCCTGGCTGCGCAGAGTCGATTTGACCAGTGCGCTGATAATGGCCTTCTGCTTTTCATTCCAACCCGAGCCCGCCAGCGAGCCCAGAGGCTCGCTGCGATCCTTGCGCTGCTTCTCGGGGCGGTCCGACTGAGGAATGGCGCCCGCGGCCTTGGCAGGAGGTGACCCATTGGTTTTTGCAATGGCGGGGCGCCGGCTGCAGCCGAGGCCGCTGACCCCTCAGGAGCGGCGCGCTTGAGCGCCAACGCTGGTTGCATCAGGGCAGGTGCGTGGAGCTGGGAGTGGAGGGAGATGTTCGTCTCGGATGCGCCTGTGTAGCCGAACCAAATTAGCACAGGAATCGCTCCGACAGATACGACGCGCAAGTGGTACAGCAACAGCAGGGTGAACGGCAGGCATAAGCAGCGCCCACATTACACGTGCCCGTGCGATAAGCTGCTTTCATATGAGACTTAACACTTCGACGAAAAGCAAAACTCTGCATGCAGCACGGGCACTGGCTCGTAAAGATGCACTCGTACAGATTCGAGGTCCTGCCGCGTGCACCCCCTTTGGCGAACGCGCTGTGCATGGCGAGTCCTTTACGCGTCGTGACCGCAGCCCCGCATACTGCACACGTCCCTCATCGCTAAGTTGCTTACATCGAAACCGAAGCCCAGCTGCACCCCAACCCTTCCCCCTCCTCGGGAAAAGCACCTAGATCCACACTAGGGCCCACGACCAAGTTCCCAAAGCTTGCGAATCGCACTAACGTCCGCGATCAAAAACGCGCGGCGAGCATCATCATCCACGAACAGGGCAATCACCGACTGCCCCCACCTATCCTCCCAGTCCTCCACGTCCGTGAGGGCCCGAAGACAGTTAACGTCACTAATGATCTAGCAGCATACGGGTCGGCTTCGTTAGAAATAACACCATCGTTCAGCGCATCAGAACTCTCGAATGCAAACCGCCCAAAGAACACAGCAATAACTTGACCATGGCCCTCAGGCCATCTAACCATAATTGGGTGCCAACCCAATCTCTGAATAAGTAGATCATACCGACACGGAGTTAAATCTAACCACAACCACGTACGTCGAGACGACCGCGATCTAGGGCGAGGGCCCGCCCAATCACACGCATCCCCCCGAGTGATCGACCGAGTCCTCCGAAGGAGGGCGGCGTCGAGCTCGGCCCACTGGGGCGGCGAGAGCAGGAAGGGGGCGAGGCCCGAGAGGAGAGCGCCCTGGACGACACTGATGAACAATAATATTTTGACTTTCCAAGGTGCCCTGCTGGGCCAGAACTCCCCGCAGGCACACAACCCGCGAGCACGAGCATTTTCTGAGACCAGGAGCTGTGGACCAAACGTCCCAGCCGGCAAGAAGCACGGTCCGAGGTAGCGAGCATAGGAAAGTACACGAGCACCTCCCACATTAGAACCATAAACACGCAGGTTGTCGCGGTACCCTTTCAGGTTGGGCACCAGCACCTGCTTGCTCAAATACTGCTTGTAGCTGCACTGCGCAAGCACGGCGGCGCTGGTAGCTCGCTCCAGTTGCACAGCTTCAACTGCTTCAGCAAGCAGGCCTGAGGAAAGAACGAAAACATAGTGGAGGTCGTCATCGTCCTTGTTGAGGGGCGCGTCGATCGTCATGGACACCAGCGGACACGATACTTGAAGCACAGGTTGCGGCGATCGGCGTCGCCACGCGTTGACAGGCGCCACAAAATACATTCGAAATTCATCAGGAGCAGAAGTCTCTCCCATCAGCGCGCCACTGGTAAGGAGTATATGAATGCCCCATCATCAGCTCCGATATGCAGTACAGGTGTACGGCGGCGATCCTCCAATAACAACGCATCAGAATACGGTAGATATTCTCGCAATACTTCGTTCATGCGGTCGTGATTGCAACAGCCGCAGGCCTTCGTCATGTCGCCCAGCACTGCCGCGAACGGAATTTCTGGTTGCGTAGTCGCCACGCCGTGCATTGGACAGAAAGAATAGCATTCTCTCGGCGCCGACGCGGCGCACAAACATGGTCAGCAGGATGGGCAGGCCCGCGCGGGACAGATCGAGGAATGCCCCCACAAATGGCTCGGAAGAAGAGAAGGGAAAGAGAGGAAGGAAAAAATAAACAGGGCGAGTGCCCCCATCACGCTTAGGGGTTGCCACGCATTAGAATATCCAGCACCATAAGGAAAACGACCACTCGTTCTCCCTGCACCAGCCAGGGCCAGGAACGTCTCCATGATAGCGGAAGTATCGGGAGTCTCGGCTTGACAGCCAACTCCTTCGGGTCCTCTTCGCTTGCGCGTGTAGTAATGATGGGCCAGCATCATCAACCATGTCTCACTAGGAAGACTCCAGCCAGGCACAGCAAGTCGTCGGGAGGCACGCTTAAGCACAGCAATGCCCCTGTCTAAATCCTCGGCCCCCCTGCCCAGCGCTGCTTCACGATCAGAAATACCCGTGGGGGGCGGGGCAAGGACGAGCGAAACTTCAGGAACTCATCAATCTTGATAGGCACCGCAGCAAGCCCCCCACGGTCACCACGTAACGAAAGCTGTTCAGCCAACTCAATCATGGAGGGCGCCTGACGCCGCACCGCACTGTAGATCCGCCACTTGGGGCCCAGGCACGTGCCAGCAAGCTTCCTCGAGAGCGCTTGAACGGCAGCCAGCTTGCGGACGCGCCAGGCCTCCTGAAGTTCAGACGTCCAGGTCGATCGTAGCGCCCGTCTCCATCTTCTGACTCCCCCCGTAAGCCGAGCAGTAAGATCACGCACCTGGGAATCATGATGGGCAGCAGGCGCGCCCGCAGCACGTAACTTGCCTCGCAGGTCCACCAGAGCACGCGTCTCTCGTCGAAGTCTCACAATCTCAGGGTCACACGCACCAGGTGGGCGGCCAAAATGCTTGTCCGCAACAGGAAATATCATAGAGGAGATAGATTTAGAACCATCATCAACCATAGGGGCCTCAAGGAAACCGAGGATACCATGCCGAGAAGAATGAAGCACCTCATTCGCTTCCTTCAAGAAACTCTCGCGCACGCCAGGGGTCGGAAGTGCAATCGCCAGTAGGTCTTGGTCCCAGCGAGCACGCGGACAAGGTGAAATAGACGGCAAAACCAAATCCACCGCAATATATATGGGCACGTGATCCACCAGCTTCCCTTTGCCACGAACAACTTGAAGGCGTCGGCCAAGCCGCGTCACAGACATGCACCGACAGACACGCGATCGCAGGCCAACAGGGATGGCGGTGTGGTGGATGTAGCTGGAGAGGTCGCCGTTGTAGTACGTGGGCGCCGTGCGAAAGAACGTGTCAGGGCAATACAAGATGTGACGGTCGAGCAGCTTACGAAACGCGCGTCCAGCATAGCCCATACGAGGTCGCGTGTAGTCTCCAATTGCATGGCCCTGATAGCCCTCCTCAGAGGCAAAGGAATCATCCAAGTCAGTATGTCTGAGTGGTGCAGACCGACAGGGTAAAGCCGACAGCTCAGAGTCCAACCGCTGCAGTAGTACATCAATAGACTTCTTCCAAGACGCAGCAGCACGGCCCACCGCAGTCGGCGGAAAATAGAGCGCAATGATGGTGATGCCAGAATTCGTCGTAATGATGCGAACAAGGCCGCCGCGTCCGAGGGCAACGTCAGGTGGGACAGAAGTGCGGTAGATCTTGCCCTGAACGTGCCAGCTCTTATGTAAACCAATAGACACTCCTGCGCAGCGATTTGTGAAAGGACCACGTCCATACCCAAAATCCACAAAATTATGTATGCCTTGATTCTGCGACCAGACAGCTGCACCAGGAGTAGCCCTCAGACGCGTGCCAGTCATAGCGATGAACGCAGCGCTCTCCATGGCCTCGCTAACCTCCATGAGGCACCTCGGTTGTACAAGGCTGCACTGATTGTATCCAATCAGCTGAAGTCGCATGGCGTAGTCACGAACGTCAGCAGCACCACCACACCCTGGCGGTCCACGGCCCCCACTCGCCCATCAGAAGCTGTTGAGATGTAGAGAGTGTGAGTGAGTGTTGTGGGGGCCCACTTTCTGTCTGATGCATCCGAAATGGGCTGGAGTAAATGGTGACAGGATGGAGAAAGGAAGGAGGAGGCGACGGCGACGATGACGACGACAACCAGAAAGAGGATGGGAAGGAGTGGCGTACGTCGACGTCGGACGGCGTAGACGACGACGCCGCCGCCGAGGGAGCCGTCGCTGGAGGGCTCCGAGTCCAAGTCGAGGCTCTGCCACGACAACGACGACGACGACGACGACGACGGACGACGAGGCCGCCGCCGACGACGACGAGAGACGACGACAAAAATGACCAACGACGACGACGACGACGACGACGACGACGACGACGACGACGACGACGAACACGACGACGACAACGACGACGAATACGACGACGAACACGACGACGAACACGACGACGACCACGACGACGACGACGAACGACTCGCCGACGGCGACGGCGGCCGCCACAGACCAGCGGCCCGTTGAGGCAGGCGGCGGCCGAGCGGCGGCCGGCCCGCCCCGCGCGCGCGCCGCGCGCGGCTCCGAGTCCACGGCGAGGCCCCGCCGCGCCGCCGAGGACGACGCCGCCGGGCCCGCCGCCGAGGCCGCGAGGTCGGCGAGGCTGCCCCGGCAGAGCGGGCAGCTCCTCGGCAGGCTGCGGGCGGCCGGCGGGCAGCCCCTCCAGCGGCGTTCGGCGCCACCGTTCGGCGACGACGACGACGACGACGTCCGACGACGACGACGACGACGACGACGACGACGACGACGACGACGACGACGTCCGACGACGACGACGACGACGACGACGACGACGACGACGACGACAACACGACGACGTCCGACGACGACGACGACGACGACGACGACGACGACGACGACGACGACGTCCGGCGCCCGACGCCCGGCGCCCAGCGCCCGACGTCCGACGCTCGAGGACGAGGGCGGTCGCCGGCAGCGTCGCCGCCAGCGCGGGAGTGCTCGGCGCCGCCGCGCGGGCTGCTGGTGTCGGCGGCTCGGGGGCTCAGACGGTCGAGGGCGCTCGAGGGCTTCGAGGGCGCTCGAGGGCGTGCGAGGGCGCTCGAGGGCGTGCGAGGGCGCTCGAGGGCGTGCGAGGGCGCTCGAGGGCGTGCGAGGGCGCTCGAGGGCGTGCGAGGGCGTTCGAGGGCGTTCGAGGGCTCGAGGGGTCCAGGGCTCGAGGGCGCGCGAGGGGTCGAGGGGTGGAGGGGCCAGAGGCAGGGGCGTCGAGGGTCTCGGGGGATGGTCGAGGGTCTCGGGGGCTCGGCTGGCCCAGTATCGGGGGCTCGAGGGCGGAAGCTTTGCTCCTCGGCTCCGGCCTGCCCACGGCTTGGAGGTCCAGCGCAGGGGGCGGGGCGGCGAGGTGGCGGTGCGCGCACGGAGCCGCAGAGGAGCCCGAGGGAAGGGAGGAGGGGGCAGGGAGGAGAGAGGCCCA
>CAUYUJ010001285.1:27233-42233 GCA_963575745.1 Prorocentrum cordatum
TACTACTACTACTACTACTACTACTACTACTACTACTACTACTACTACTACTACTACTACTACTACTACTACTTACTACTTACTACTTACTACTACTACTTACTACTACTACTACTACTACTACTACTACTACTACTACTACTACTACTACTACTACTACTACGACTACGACTACGACTACGACTACGACTACGACTACGACTACGACTACGACTACGACTACGACTACGACTACTACTACTACTACTACTACTACTACTACTACTACTACTACTACTACTACTACTACTACTACTACTACTACTACTACTACTACTACTACTACTACTACTACTACTACTACTACTACTACTACTACTACTACTACTGACAGCATAGACCCTCGTCCTCGTCCTCCTTGGAACCTCGCGCGCGGCCGCCGACTGTCTGAGGGCGGCTCTGCGAGGCACCCTCTTCCAGCCAGAGCAGCAAGCAGGGTAAGCAGAAACCTGGGCGCGGGCGCGGCTCGTCCCCGTCTTCGCCGCCCCCCCATCCTCATCATCAATCTTCCTCTCACCAGCTTAGTAACGACGAACACATCCGGACCCGACGGGCCCAGAATCGAGATAGGTAGTTTTCAAAGCGTTCCAGGAAGCTGTCAGAGAGTTCCGCAACGCTCTGAAACGGCTGCGGCGCCCGATACATCCTCCAAACCCGCCGCTTCTCAGAGATTTCCGATTTTCATCGGTCTGATGTTGTCTCGATTCTGCCATCGTGTTACCAAACCCACGCCTTCTGTCAGGATGACGAGTCGCGATCCCGCGCGCTCCGCGACGGGATTCTCCATGGAAGCCCGCCCTGTATCCAGAAGGTCGCGGTCAAAAAGCCCGGAGACCACACGGCCAGGGATATGGAGACGTTTCCTGCGCACGGTGTTCCTCCTCCTCCTCCTCCTCCTCCTCCTCCTCCTCCTCCTCCTCCTCCTCCTCCCCCTCCTCCTACTCCTCCTCCTCCTCCCCCTCCTCCTCTTCCTCCTCGGAATTCTCCTCCCCCTCCTCAATCTTCCAGGCCTCACGTACAAAAACAGCAAGAAAGCAAAAAGCGACAACCAAAAATCAGGACGACGGAAAAGTGCTTCTCCACTGTGGCCTCCGGGCCGTTCTGCCCCGGCCGTTTCGCTGATCCCCTCCTCCGAACATGCTCTCCTCACCCTCTGGCCTGGGACACGCCCGGATCGATCTGACTCAAACGAGGGGCGCAGAAACGTTGAGGCGGAAGCTGCAGCCTTCTTCGTGGTGGCGACGACGGATCCCGGGGCCTGCCGCTCCTGCCCCGGGAGACGCCAGCGGACCACCTCGCACGTCCTGGGCGCAGGATGCGCCTGGCCAGGGCGGGTGCAGAAGCAAAATGTGCTGGTTGGCACCCCTGGGGCATTAATTACCATCACAAGCGCCCCCCTTCTATCCACCTCGCTCCCCTTCTATCCACCTCGCCCCCTTCTATCCACCTCGCCCCCCCTTCTATCCACCTCGTCCCCTGCTATCCACCTCGCCCCCTTCTATCCACCTCGCCCCCTTCTATCCACCTCGCTCCCCTTCTATCTATCCACCTCGCCCCCCTTCTGTCTACCCACCCGTTCCCCATTCTATCCAACTCGCCCCCCGCGCCGCCCTTGGCGCGCTTCGCGTGCCAGGGGAGGCGGGGGCCCAGCGCCTCCACACAGAAATCCGCGCAGGCCTCCGCAAGTCTGAGCTGGTGCCGGCCTTTACTCTTCGACGTGGGCCCCCCCCGACGCTGCCGCCCACGCCGTCCCACCCGAAAGGAATCACAAATGGGGACCCCGAAAAGTACCGATACCGCTACTCCCTGGACCTCTCCTGGGGCGCGCTCTGACCAGAGTTCCGAGGCGAATCCAGCCGTAGCGACGAGGGCCTCCCAGGAGGCCCAGGAAGGGAAAACGAGGGAAGGGCAGCAGTATCGGTATCTTCTCCTACTTTTTGGCGCGAGTTGAAAGGGGGCGATGGATGGGGGAGGAAGAAAATGCCACTCTGGGGCACTAAAGGCCCCCCGTGGGACCTGAAGGGCCCCTTTCTGCAAGGGTTCTGAAGGGCCCCTTTCTGCAGAACAAGGAAAGGCGACACCAACACCACCAGGGCGAGGAGATGCGAGGAGCAAGGGGGGTCTCCCTGGTGGTGTGGTACCCCCCCCCCTCTCGCTCGAGACATCCCCAGCCTCCAGCTCAGGGAAGCATCCTGGACCTCCTCGCTGGAGGTGGCCTCCCCGGGGGTGCTGATGTCGCACCCCCCCTTTCCGACCATTCATCGACCCCCCCTTACCCATCGGTCGGAAGAACCAGGTAGGAACATGAAGCAGGAAGGCGTTGGAAGTAGACTGGCTTCCCGCCCGCCCCCTGAGGAGGAGGGACGAGGGGAAGCCACTCGATCCCCGGAGCAGGAAGGCGCCTATAAAAGTAGACTGGCGTCTGGGAACCCCAAAATACCTACTTTCACAACGACCGCCGGGCACGAGCCTCTCCGGCGGTGGACAGAAGAATAAGGATAAGGATAAGGATAAGGATAAGGATAAGGATAAGGATAAGGATAAGGATAAGGATAAGGATAAGGATAAGGATAAGGATAAGGATAAGGATAAGGATAAGGATAAGGATAAGGATAAGGATAAGGATAAGGATAAGGATAAGGATACGGATAGGATAAGGATAAGGATAAGGATAAGGATAAGGATAAGGATAAGGATAAGGATAAGGATAAGGATAAGGATAAGGATAAGGATAAGGATAAGGATAAGGATAAGGATAAGGATAAGGATAAGGATAAGGATAAGGATAAGGATAAGGATAAGGATAAGGATAAGGATAAGGATAAGGATAAAGTCCTGTCAGGGTGGCCCGCGCGGGGCAGGACCTTCACTGAGGCCTCCATTGTCGAACTTGGCCTCCGCCGCCCAGTTCACGAACTCGTCCCGGTGCTGCTGCCAAGCATCCCCAGCTGCAGTCGCTTTCCACACAAACCTCCCTTTAGTGAACCACCCTTCAGTGAAAACGGCCTACTAAAACCGAAACCGACGGGCCTGGACCCGCAAAAATGACGGCCGCGACGCCCCCTCGCGAACCGAGAGCGGCCAATTCGCTAATCGACGTGTCCGGGCAGGAAGTCTATCAACCTCCAATCTCTCTAGAGTCCCGAAACGGTGCGGTGACAGACCGTGCGGTGACCTCGAAATCCCCCAAGACCTCACCGCACGGTCCGTCAACGCACGGTTTTGGGACCTTGGAGGCCCCAGTCGCCCGAGACGTCCCTGGAGAACGACCCGAGTCCCAAAACCGTGCGGCGACCCCGAATCCCCACCGACTCACCGCACGGTGTGGTCATCACCCCGTTTGGGGGCCCCCGAACGTCCCCGTCGCCATGAGGGCCCCCTAAGGTGGACGACCCGGGGGGGCCGCTGCGAGAGCTTCCAGCAGCTGCACGGCCGATGGTTCTCCCCGCGCGCCTCTCGCCGTGGCGCCGCGCACGCTCGCAACCTCGCCGCTCGCACGCTGGTTTGGGGGCCCCCGAACCTCTCGATGCTCGGAACGGCAGCCCGCCTCCAGGGTGCGCCTGGGGCGCCGGGTTCCACTCGCGTAAGGAATTTTCATGTTGGGCAACGCATGCCATGAGATCGTCTTCATCGCATCGATGGAACCTAGGATATGGCGCGTACGGAAACACACGGGCCAGTGAACAGCCTATAACCAAGTAGCTAGCACCAGCAGTAGCAGTAGCAGTAGCAGCAGCAGCAGAAGGAGAAGAAGAAGTAGCAGCAGCAGCAGCAGTAGCAGCAGCAGTAGCAGCAACAGCAGCAGAAGAAGAAGAAGAAAAAGCACGAGTAGACATAGCCGTAACAGTCGCACTAGTAGTCGTAGCGGTCGCACTCGTAGTAAGACGCGAGGACGGGATGGGGCACATGCGGTGGCCCTTGCATCACCCGCGGAGCCGTGGTCGCACTGCGTCCGCACTGGCCGGTACATCACCTCGTCGCAGATGGGGCAGATCAGGTCGCAGTCCTGCTCTCTGACCTCCACGCTCCTGCACGAGCCGACGTCGTCGCCGCCGCCGTCTTCGCCGTCGTCTCCGCCGTCGTCGTCGTCGTCGACGTTTCGTCGTCCGGGAGGCCCGCGAGCAGGCCTCAGGAAGTCCCCGGGATGGAGGCCCCTGGAGGAAGGCAAATGGAGGCCTCTGGAGGCCCAGAAGCGCACAAAATCCCAGACCCTTTTCGTCGTCGTCGCTCGTCGCTCGTCGTCCGTCGCCCGTCGTCTGCCGACCGTCGTCCTCGCAGTCGTCGCCTTCGCCAGCCGTCGCCGTTGTCGTCGCCGTCCATGGCAAGCGAGCAGAAGATGCGGCGCAGGCTGGGGCGACCCCTGCGGCGGCGGGCGCCGCACCCCCACACACAAAAAAACTGCAACCGATCGAACGAACGACGACCGAAAGAACGAACGAACGAACCATCGACGACGACGACGACGACGACGACGATCGACCATCCTCGATCGAGCGAACGATCGACGGAGGCCTCTGTCGCAGAGGGCCACCGAAGGCCACCAAGGGCCGCCGAGGGCCGCGGAGGCGGGCGGCGGCGGCGGCCGACGACGAGGGCGAGGGCGCCGCGGCGTGTGGCGCCTCCTCCGGCGAAGTTTGTCCTCCGCCTCCTCGCCGCGGCAGGCCTGCGTCGGAGGGGGCGGGGGTGGCAGGGGAACCACCCTCATCATATGCTGCTCGTCGTCCAGCTCCTCCTCCTCCTCCTCCTCCTCCTCCTCCTCCTCTTCCTCCTCCTCCTCCTCCTCTTCCTCCTCCTTCTCGTCCTCCTCCTCCTCCTCCTCCTCGCCCTCCTCCTGATCCTCCTCCGCCCCCCTCCTCCTCCTCCTCCTCACCCTCCTCCTCATCCTCCTCCGCGCCCTCCTCCTCCTCCTCCTCCTTTTCCTTTTCCTCCTCCTCCGCCTCCTCATCATCATCATCCTCGTCGGACTCCTCCTCCTCATCATCATATCATCCTCATCATCATCAGCATCAGCAGCATCAGCATCATCCTCAACATCATCATCATCATCATCATCATCATCATCATCATCATCATCATCATCATCATCATCATCATCATCATCATCATCATCATCATCATCAGCATGATCCTTCTCACCTTGCCGACGCCATTCGATACTCGGTAAAGGGGAATAGCCCAGGGGTCATACGGGGCGCCACTGCGAGTTCCCTGAACTCGAAGAGCGCCCCTGCGCAAGTGGCCACTTATTTAATATTCAATGAATGGCCGGGCGACAGTGGCCTAGGACCTATCGCCCTGACACTCAGGGCAGGCACGGCCTTCCCCAGGAAGGTGGGGCCGCATGGGCCCGGATGCCCATCCGTGTCGATGGACAGGCACGGGCACCCGCCTCTGGTGCCTGAAGCAAGGGCGGAAGTGACAGCGATCGTGCATCCGCAGATTCTACGCGTTGACCTTCGTCGCGAGACAGTCGCCTCAAGGACAAAGCCCGGCGGCAAGGCTGGCGGTCCTGCACTTTCTCAGATCCCTGGTTCTCACACTTCGTTTCTTGCAGGCGCTGCCTGGCGGCAGCGCCAGTTCGCGTGCAATTGCCGATTCTGCACGCCTGCCCCCGTCGCGAGGCAGATGCCTCAAGGACGCGGCCCAGCGGCAACGCCGGCGGCCCTGCGCACTTGTTTGATTCGCGGGTCGAGAGCGCACCTCTTCCGGTCGAAGCGAAGCGGGCCGCGCGAAGCTTGAATTAACAAAGAGAGGGGGGAACAGAAGAAGAGGCCTCGCGGCAAGGCCAGGAGGAGGCAGAGCCCCGGCGGCCCTGCACGCCCCCTCGTCGAGCCGCTACCGAACTTCGTACTCTTCGGGACGCTGGCTGGCGGCAGTGCCAGCCGTCGCGCGCTCGCAGACTACAGTCGGGGCGTTGACCTAAGGAACCCTAAACAAGGCACGAGGCCCCCTTTTTTTCATAAGTTAACCTTCGATTTCCTGTCGAAGACATCAGGGAAGCCTGAGGCAAGCTGTGAAACACTCGAGGAACGCGGAGCCCCTCCCCAACGAAAAGGGTTCCTTCTTCAGGGCCCCGACTGTATGCGAGCCCACCCCCGTCGCCAGGCCGCTGCCTCGAGGACCTCGGCCGGCGACGAGGCCCGCGGCCCTGCGCGCTCTCACCGTGGCACCGATAACCGAGGCGTGTCGCTCTGAAGGGGCCCCATGACGCACAAATAGATACACACAAATAAAAATATCCCCCATACTTTCCCATATTTTCGGGGTTTTTGTCTTCGCCCCCACTTCCCATATTTTTCCATATTTTCTGGGAGATCGACGATTCATTGTGTCTGTGTGCTTTTTCCCCTTCCTGACTCTCTTGGGGCACTGGCTGGCGGCAGCGCAAGGCTTTCGCGCATCCAAGAGGACGCGGCCCGTCGGCGAGGCCGGCGGCCCTGAGCCTGCTTGCGCAGTAGCGCCACGAAGGCTTGCCCCCTCCGGGGCGCAGGCTGTCGGCCCTGCCAGCCGCCGCGCGCCCGTACAGTCGGGGCGTTGACCTAAGGAACCCCAAATAAGGAACGAGGCCCCTTTTTTCCATAAGTTAGCCTTCGATTTCCTCTCGAAAACACAAGGAAAGCCTGAGGCAAGCTGTGAAACACTTAAGGAACGCGGAGCCCCTCCCCGACGAAAAGGGTTCCTTCTTCAGGGCCCCGACTGTACGAAGGCTTGCCCCCTCTGGGGCGCAGGCTGTCGGCAATGTCAGCGGCCGCGCGCCCGTAGATCATGCGCGCCCACGCCCGTCGCGAGGCCGGAAGTCGCCTGGCGGCAGAGCGGGCGGCCCCGCGGGCTCTCTCACGTCGACGCCGCGCTCCGTGTTCTGCTGGGCGCGCCGGGTCGGCCGCAGTGCTGGCTGTCGCGCGCCCGCAGGCGCAGCGCGGCGGCAGGGCCCGCGGCCGTCCGAGCCCTCGCGAGGCCTGCGCTGCCACGGCTCATCTCCTCTTGCCGTCTCCTCTTGCACGCGGTCTGGCGGCAGTGCCAGTCTTCGTGCATCCGCAGAGTCTGCGCGCAAGCTCCCGTCGCGAGGCAGTCGCCCCGCAGACGCGACCCGGCGGCAAGGCCGGCGGCTCTGCGCGCTCGCAGTGGCGCGGAACTCACAAGTCGTCTCCTTCGGGCGTTGCCTGGCGGCAGCGCCAGCGCGCATCGGCAGATTCCGCGCGCTTGCCCCCGTCGCGAGGCGAATGCCTCACGGACGTCGCCCGGCGGCAAGGCCGGCGGCCCTGCGCGCTCTCACGTCGAACCACGATCCGTCTCCTGTTGGACGCTGTCGCGCGGCAGCGCCGGCTGTCGTGCATCCGCAGGTTCTGCGATTTGGCCCTCGTCGCGAGGCAGTCGCCTCAAGGACAGTGCCCGGCGGCAAGGCCGGCCGCCCTGCGCGCGCGAGCCCTCCCTGGTTCTCACAATTCGTCGGGGAGGGCACCTGCCCTGGACTCGCGCAGAACGATCCCGTTCGGGGCGCGCCGGCCCACTCGCGGGCGCGCGCCCGGGGAGGGCCCCTGCCCTACAAAAAAAAAAACACAACTGATCAACGCATAGACATGCCAGAAGGCCTTCAGGAGCGGCGCCCTGGGCCCCCCCGCCTGCCGAGGCCGACGGCAGGCGCCAGGCAAAACAATACGTGGACCTCCCGCGCCCGATTCCTCTCGGGCGGGCCCCAGGGCAGGGTCCGCCAGGCGGCCTCGGCGCGACCTGGCGCGCCCCTCGCGCATTGTCGCGGCCTTGGGAGGAGGAGGAGGAGGAGGAGGAGGAGGAGGAGGAGGAGGAGGAGGAGGAGGAGGAGGAGGAGGAGGAGAAAGAGGAGGAAGAGGAGGAGGAGAGGAGGAGGAGGAGGAGGAGGAGGAGGAGGAGGAGGAGGAGGAGGAGGAGGAGGGGCGGGCCTCTGCCTTCCTTTGCCTTCGGCCCCTCTGGTGGCCAGGGTGGCCCCGGGAGGTCCGCGCGCAGACCTCCGAGCGCGACTCGGCGGGCGCCAGCCCAAGGCTGGACTGGAGTGCCACCGCGAAGGGGCCAGGAACCAAGACGCCACGGCAGCGTCGCAAACTCTGCGTCGACTGCCGCGCCCGCACGCCGCGTCGCGCCCACGCCCCCTGGGGCCGCGCGCGGCCAGCGGAGAGCGACCGGGCAAGGACCCCCCGCTGGCAGCCCTTTGCTTTGGCCAGTCCACTTGGCCACCCGCCAAAATCACCGCGAGCCGAGCGCCTCGATTCCACGGCTCCTCAGGAAGTAAACGGCTCAAGACGAGCGCGAGCCCAGCTCGAGCAGCATGCCCCCGCCCCCAGGGCCGAGGCAGATGGCCAGCAGAGCGGCCGCGCCCCGCGACGCCTTCCTTCCGCCCCCATTTCCCCCCCGCCCCCCCCCCCTATCGGCTGCTCCGAATCGCGTCGCGACGACGGCCCTTGCCGCAGGTCATCGGCTCAAGCCTCTGCCGCCCGCAATCCGCCCACCTGCGCCTGCGCGAAGGCTCGCCAGCTGACCAACCGGGACAGATGCCCGACGACACGATCCGCCCAGGCAGCCCACGCCAGGCCCCGGGTTGCAGCGGGCGCCGTCTCGGAGGGCTGGAAGCCCACTGCAGCAGGGGCCCGCGAGGCGGAGCGACGCGTACCTGAAGTCGGGCCTGTCCCCCTCCAGGGGGATTTTGGACGAAACATAAAACATGGTCAAAAAATACCCCCAAATGGTAAAAGAATGCTCAAAAAATAATCCCCTGACATTTGTTTTACGATTCTTGAAATATTCCTCCTGTAGGGGGGCAGGCCCGACGTAAGGCTGGAACCCCACTGCAGCAGGGGCCCGCGATGCGGAGCGACGCTTACCCGCTGGATCCCGCGGCAGCCGACCACGCGCCCTGGGGCCGCCGGCAACTCGCCAGGACCCTCCCGGGCACCTGGCGCGGGGGGGGGAGGCAGAGTTGCCGCGCCGTGGAGAAGGCCACGAGGTGGAGGGGGCTGAACCCGAACGGTGTGCTTCGTTTTCGCTTTGTCTTCGTTTTCCCTCGCTGTGGTCTCGCATCCGCCTCTGCCGCAAAACGAGGTCGACACGAAAACGGCCCACGAAATCACCAAGAACACCGTGTAGGTCCAGCCCTGGTGGAAGAGGCCTCGAGGCGAAGGGGGCCGGGGCGGAACACTATCCCGCCCAGCCCCGCCGGGCGGCCCGGCGGCCGGGCACAGGAGGTCCTTGCCAGACGCGCGGCGTCACTCTGGGCGGCCCTGCCGGGCGCGGCCAGACCGCCCCGGGCCGAGCCAAAGACCCCCCGTGGGCCCGGGGCCACGCGAACCCCAAGAAGGTCCCGGCCCTCGGAGCAGCGCCAGTGCGCGGGCACCTGCGCCCGCGGCGGTGGCCCGGCGGTCGCCCCAGACCAGCTCTGCGACCTCCACTTCGAGCTAGGTGGCGCCATTCAGGCTCGCATCTCGAGCAATCGCTCCCTGCGAGAGCAAACGCAACTCATGGAGGCCACGACGCCCGCACCGACGGAATCCACTCCCGCGGATGCCAAAGAGCCCTCCTCGCAGGACACGGTGGACTTCATCAAGGCCCACCCCAGGGTCGACGCAACCAGCATGGAGCCGGAGGAGAGAGCCTCGCGCATCTCAGACTACGCTCACAACTGGGACAATCCCACCCCTCCGGCGGCCAAGTCGCCGGCACTCGGGCCGCAATCCTGTTGCCCCCGAGAGGTCGCCGGGCTCAACGGCGCATCCGCAGAGGTCGTCGGCGTGTCGTGGGAGGCGCTGGCCGAGACTGACGCCGCGGGGGAATTCTGCAGCGCCTCCCGGTGGCCCGCAGGACGGGTCGGCGACCGCGGCCCCGCGCTGCTGGCCCACAGAGGCACGGCTGCCGCCCCTCTCCAGGGCCTCTCCGGCGGTGCGCTCCAACCAGAAGTTCGGAGAGAAGCCAGCCGTGGCGGCGAGGTGGGGCGGCGAGATCTATGCAGATCCGCTGCTCCCTGGCCACGCTGAAGTCGGGCCCGTCCCCCCTACAGGGGGATTTTCGAGGAAGAATAAAAAATACCCCAAACAGAATCAAAATAATCAAAACATAGTCTAAGGACTATCTTTTGAATATTTTGTTTCACCTTTTTGGGGTATGTGTGGGGTAATTTTTATCTTTCGTCGAAAATCCCCCTTTATGGGGGACACGCCCGACATGACCCTACGAGGGCTCTCTGGGACGCGCAGCGGTACGAGTACAGTCGGGGCGTTGACCTAAGGAACCCTAAATAAGGAACGAGGCCGCTATTTCCCATAAGTTGAACTTCGATTTCCCATCGAAAACCTAAGGAAAACCCAAGGCAATCTGCGAAACAAGTAAGGAACACCGAGCCCCTCCCCAGCGAAAAGGGTTCCTTCCTCCAGGGCCCCGGCTGGGGACTATCTTTTGAATATTTGTTTACCTTTTGGGGTATGTTCGGTGTATCTTTTTATCGTTCGTCGAAAATCCCCCCTGTATGGGGGACACGCCCGACATGACCCTACGAGGGCTGTCCGGGACAAGCAGCGGTACGAGTACAGTCGGGGCGTTGACCTAAGGAACCCTAAATAAGGAACGAGGCCCCTATTTTCCATAAGTTGAACTTCGATTTCGTATCGAAAACCAAAGCAAAACCCAAGGCAATCTGCGAAACAAGTAAGGAACACGGAGCCCCATCCCCAACGAAAAGGGTTCCTTCTCCAGGGCCCCGACTGTAACCCCACGAGGGCTCTCCAGGACGAGCAGCGGTACGAGTATCTCTTCCCCCCATCGAAGGCCGCCCGTCGTGCAGCCGAGGGAGTGGCGCGGAGCAGCGGGGGAGCTGGCAGGAGCGGGCCACGACCTCGCCGCCGCCGGCCGCCGCGCTGCCCGCGTCCACCTCCGAGTCCTCGTCGCTGGAGTCGTCGGTGTCCTCGGGGGGGGGGGGGGGAAGGGCAGGGGGCCACATTGAAGGGGCCCCAGGACCCACAAATAAATACACACAAATAAACAGATTCCCCATATTTTCCCATATTTCTGGGCTTATGTCTTCCCCCACACTTCCCATATTTTCCCATATTTTCTGGGGAATCGAGGATTAATTGTGTCTGTGTGTTTCTGTTCCTCCTGACACATGTGAACCCTACCCCTACCCCGCCCTCCCCCTCGGAAATCGTGGGGGGCAGGGGTAGGGTTCACATGTGGCCTCCTAGAAGGGGTCACGCCCGCGACTTGACAAACGAACAACACATACCCAGATCCACAGAGGGGTAGGAGGGAGGAGGACTGGCCGTGGGTACCGCGGGGGAGGCTCCCGTTCGGGCGGGGGCCCCGTCCGACAACACGCAGCCATAGCCCTAATCCTTCCCCATCCGTCCACCCTATGGTCAGTGGTCGGCGGCGAAAGCCCTAGGGAGGTAACTGAGAAGGAGAAAGCCTTCTGAGAAGGCTCGGAAGTCCCCCAACCTTCTGAGAAGTTTTGCAAGCTTCCCCCGGCAGACACAAAATACTGCTCAGAAGGCCGGGGGGGGCTTCTGAGAAGCCCGGCTGCCTTCTGAGAAGGCCGCCTGCCAGGGGAGACGGCATCGGCCACAACAGGGTTCCAAGAGGGTCGTCTTCTGCCAGTGCAGTTACACCCCCGGGGCCTGCGAGCCGCAGCCCCTGACCCAGACCGAGTGGGGGGGAACGAAGCCGCCTTCGCGCTGCCACGCCGCAACGCAAAGAGGAAGAGGAAAGGGCGCTGGCCACGCTCGGGCCCACGGCCCAAATCGTCCCAATCCCTCGGCCTGCGCACCGCGCTCGCACATTCACCATTTTCCGTGAGAGCGCCCAAGACGGCCCCAGAGACCCCCCAGGTCGCCCCACGACGGCGCAAGAAGCCCCCAAGACAGCCCCAGAGGCCCGGAGAGAGCCCCTAGAGGACACCAAGAGGTGGAACCTCAAAGGGGTCCTCGGAGACTGTGCCCTCCACACGGCCCCCAGGACTCACAACAGACCCCTGGAAGCCCCCAAGACGTCCCCAAGATGACCCAGAAGGCCCCCAAGAGGTCCCGAAGAAGCCTCCTGGACACCTCCAAGAGGCCCCAGGAGGCATCCAAGAGGCGCACAAGAGGCATCCAAGAGGCACCCGAGCGGAGTTCCAAGATATCCCAACAGGCATTTAGAAAGCCGATGACCCACAACCCAGGCCCGATGGCGGGATGGGCCGATGGCCACAAGGGAACAGGTTGGATCTCTATTTCTCTCTCTCTGTGTCCCTCCCTTCTCTCTGTCATATCTATATATATATATATATACATACATACATACATACATACATACATACATGCATGCATGCATGCATGCATGCATGCATGCATACATACATACATATAATCTGCGTATCTCTCTCTCTCTCTCTTGCCCTCTCTCTCTCACTCTCTCTTTCTCTTTCTCTCTCTCTCTCTCTCTTTCTCTCTCTCTCTCTCTCTATATCGTTATCTCCCTCTCTCTCTCTCGTTCTCTTTCTCGTTCTCTCTCGCCCTCTCTCTCTCTCTCTTTATTTCTCTCGCTCTCTCTCTCTCTCTCTCTCGCTCTTTCTCTCTCTCTCTCTCCTTTCATATACATATATATATATGTGCACACATGCATATATGTTAACAAGCGTGGACCCACAACAATGTATGCAATTTACGTGGTGCCAACTATGTGGACACATTGATTTTACCAAACGAATTTACATATCCCATGCTCTGGCAAACATCCCACCCACCCACCCGCAACGTGATTTGCAAAACCCATGCGGTGGCGATTGCGATGAATGTTTGGTGTTGGCTGGTGCCTCTCTGCGGCCGCGCCAACCCTAGCACGCTCGCGGAACGGCCAGCTAGTTTGGCGCCACCGACGCGGCCGCGGTGGCGCTGACCGCTAGGCGCATCCCAGCGGGCACTGCACTGCGAGTCGGCGATTTGGGCGGGCGCTGTATCAGGGCAGCGCCGACAACGGTATACACGATGCTGATCGTATGGAAGTTGGTGACGATGTTCGCATCGACGACAACGCGGCCAGTGCGGGCGCCGATACTGATCACGCCGACGACGACGACCGCGCCCTCGCGTCGGAGATGAAGGTGTTGGAAAGATTTCGACATGCGCGCGCGGCCGACTCGCGAGTGTGGCCCGCATAGTTTTATCTGACACGGGTCGTGCCCACCCAGCACGCGCGCAAGGGCGTGCGAATTATGTCGGCATGCGGCGCCAAAGGCCCGCTTGGCTGACTCCTATGAAAATGTTGAAAAATGGTTTCCCTAAAAATTCGCAAGAGCGCGCTTTTTTTTTTGAAAACAGATGTTGCGAAACCATGTGTGTTTTGAAAATGTGTTGGACAGTTGGTGTTGACATCCTTCCGAAACCGAAGGTTTTTGGAGGATTCCCGCATGCGCGCGCCACGACGCGCGCGCGCACTTCGTCTCATTTGTTGCGAAGGATTCTCGCGACGGCACGCGCGCAACGGCGTTCGAACGATTTCGACACGCGCACGCGAACACCTTGGTAGCATGTCCTGGAAATATTGAAAACCAAAAATTGTTTCAAGAATGTGCAAGAACGCGCGCGCGTACGTTTTGTTAGAAATTCCGCGTTCCAAAACAATGTGTGTTTATATGCTTCTGAATTCTCGATTTTGACATCCTTCCGAAACCGAAAGTTTTTGAAGGGTTTGGACATGCGCGCGCGACGACGCGCGCGTGTGCACTTCGTCACATGTTGCGCAAGGGATTCTTGAACTCTGATGATTTTTGATAGACGAGCCCGCGCGCATAACTATCTTTTGCCAAAAATGACGGGGGGGGCCGATACCGTTTGGGCTGGGATGGTACGGAATCAGAAATGGATGGACGAAGGGGCAGAATCATACGTACATTGTCATACGAGTAACGGGGTCGATACTTTGGGGTGGTAAAATCTATTCCATCCGTAGAAAAGAGAATCTACGCGGTGCCATCTACGCGGCGCAATTGATTTTTAACAAACAAGCTGACACGCCCCATGCCCCTGCAAACATCCCACCCGCCAACCGCAACTTGGATTGCAAAACCCATGCGGTGGCGATTGCGATGGATGCTTGGCGTTGGCCGGTCCATCTCTGCGGCCGCACCGACCCAAGCACGCGCGCGGAGCGGCCAGCTAGTTTGGCGCCACCGACGCGGCCGCGGTGGCGCTGATCGCTGGGCGCATCCCAGCGGGAACTTCAGTGTGGGCGGGCGCGGTATCATGGCAACGTCGACAACGATAGACACGACGATGATAGCAGCGATGCTGGTGACGATGGTCGCACCGACGACAACCCGGCCAGCGCGGGTGCCGATACTGATCACGCCGACGACGACGACGACCGCGTCCTCGCGTCGGAGATGAAGGCGTTGGAAAGAGTTCGACATGCGCGCGCGGCCGACGCGCGAGAGTGGCCCGCATGGTATTATCTGACACGGATCGCGCCCCCCCCCCCCCAGCACGCGCGCAAGGGCGTGCGAAGGACGTCGGCATGCGGCACCAGAGGCCCGTCTGGCAGAATCCCATGAACATGGTGAGAAAACGATGGCTTTCCGATTAAAGCTTCGCAAGAGCGCGAGCACACGCTTTTTTGAAAACGGATTCGGCGAAAGCATGTGTAATACGTTTTTGGACATTCGATTTTGAAATCCTTACGAAACCGAAGGTGTTGGACGGATTCCAGCATGCGCGCGCGACGACGCGCGCGCGCACTTGGCCCCATCTGTTGCAAAGGATTCTCGCGACGGCACGAGTGCAAAGGCGTTCAAGCGATTTCGACGTGCGCGCCCAAATCCCGTTTGGTAGCATCGTGTGAAGGTGTTGAAAACCACTGACATTATCAAGAATTCGCAAGAGCGCGCGCAAGTTGTTTTTTCCGCGTTGGGAAACCCTGTGTTTTATGTGTGCGTTGGACACTCGATTTTGAAATCTTTGCGAAAGCGAT
>CAUYUJ010001285.1:47233-102895 GCA_963575745.1 Prorocentrum cordatum
ATCAGTATCAACATCATCATCATCATCATCAGTATCATGAACATCATCAGCATCATCAGCATCATTATCATCTCTCCCCCAGGGATCGACCTACATCTCTGGTCAGAGTTAAGAAAATTCTAGGCTAAGACAAAGTGTATGTCACTCCGCACGTTCTCTCAAACAGTAGCCCTGATCCAGATATACGATGTGGCTACGAAAAAAAGAGGCTCCAAGAAAACGCCCCAAATCCAGTCCAGATTCTTAACTTTCTTTAACGAAATCTGGAGTCAATGCAATTACCTGCGCTCTCTATAGATTTCTGTCTGAGATTACCTGCGCTCTCATGGGTGTAAACAGCGTTGTTCGTTTTCGTCTTGTTCTCGTTGTCGCCCGTCTTGTCTCCAAGCCGTCTCTGCTGCAGACCGACGTTGAAACGAAAACGGCCCACGAGATGGCCAAAACACCGCTTAGGGTCAACCCCATCGGTGGTCCACCGCCGCGCTCACTGCGCCGCTCGCGTACCCAGGCGTGCACACGAGACGGCACGCACACCGCCGCCGCCGCCGCGGGCGACGACGCTGCAGGAGGAGGAGGAGGAGAAGAAGGAGAAAGAGGAGGAGGAGGAGGAGGAGGAGGAGGAGGAGGAGGAGGGCGAGGAGGAGGAGGAGGAGGAGAAGGAGGAAGAGAGGAGGAGGAGGAGGAGAGGGGAGGGAGGAGGAGGAGAGGGAGGAGGAGGAGGAGGAGGAGGAGGAGGAGGGGGAGGAGCAGAAGAAGTGCCGAGGTGCTCACTTCCGCACTCCGTCGGCGTCGTCGTCGTCGTAGGCGGCGGCGACCGCTGCGCTGGCGGCCGCGCCGGCGCGCGTGGCGGCGGAGCTGCCGCCCAGGAAGGCGGCCATCGGCCCCGCGGGCGGGCGGGGCTCCTGCCGGGCACGCGCGCGAAGGGCACGCAAAGGGGCACGGGCGGCGGCACGCGCAGGATGTCCCTGGGCGTTGTGAGCGTTTTGCGTTTCGGCGTCCTCAGATCCTCAAGGCTTCCCTCTTCTCTGTACCCAGGACTCTGGGATTCTAGTATTCGAAAGGCTGGGGCCCCAAATTTTCAAATTTCCCGGGCGTTCCCGCGCGTCCTTGGGCTGCCTCGCATGATTTTCCAAAGACCACAGGCCCCAAGACGGGTCAAGAGGGCCCCAGAAAGCGCCCAAGGGGGTTCAAGAGGCCTCCAAGACAGCCCAAGAGCGCTCCAAGACGCCCAAGATGGCCCCAAGACGGCCCAAGAGGCCCCAAAGAAGCCCCAAAGAGCGCTCCAGGAGGACCCCAAGAGGACCCAAAGAGGCAAACATCAGTGAGTTTCCTTGTTTTTTTCTATGCTGTTTGCGTGCTCTCGCTTTCGAGCCTCCGACGCTCCAAGATGGCCCCAGAGCCCCCCAAGACGGCCCAAAGACGACTCAAGAAGACCGCAAGAGGGCCCCAAGACGGTCCAAGAAGGCCTCAAGACGGCCATAGAGGCGCCCAAGATCGACCAAGAGGGCCCCAAGAGGGGCCCAAGAGGGGGACAGAAACTACACTTCGAGCCTTCCGCCCCAAGAAGTCCCCAGGAGGCCCCAAGAGGCCCCAAAGAGAGCCCAAGAGGTCCCCAAGAGGCCTCACGAGGCCCCCAAGAGGCCCAAAAAGAGGCCCCAAGAGGCCCCCAAACGTCCCCGAAGAGTCCTCAAAACTGCCTCCAAGAGGCTCCTGAGAGGCCTCCCACGATATCTAAACGAAGATCCAAGAGGCCTCTAACCCACAACCCAGGCACGGCGGCGGGATGGGCCGAAGGCCACTAGATCCGCCGCCCCCTGCTTGCAGGGGTGCACGGCGTGCTGGATGAGCTGGTTTTGGTTTTGGTTCTTTTTCTAAAAGAACTCCCCAGTGGGCTTCGGCCCGTCCCGCCGGCCACCCGCAAATTCCCGAAATGCGTCTGTCAATGCCCAAAAACGGCCGTTTCGCTCGGGACATCCTCAAAAAATCGCGAAGATGGCCCAAGATGGCCTCCAAGTCCGCCCGAGATGGTCCAAGACGGCCTCCAAAACGGCCCAAGAGAGTCCAAGACGGCCCAAGACGGCCCAAGAGGCCCCCCAGAGGCCTCCCAGACGGCCCAAGAGGCCTCCAAGAGGTCCTCCAGGAGAGTCCGAAGAGGCCAAAATCATTGATTTTCCCTTGGTTTTTGAAGGATTTTGGCATTTGCGCCTTTTCGGCTCTCCGACGGCTCAAGACGGCCCAAGAAGCCCCCAAGATCGCCCAAGAGGCCCCCAAGAGAGCCCCATGATGGCCCAAGTGGCCTCCAAGATGGCCCCTAGAGGGCCCCAAGAGGGCCCAAGAGGCCTCCAACACGCCCAAGATGGCCTCCCAGACGCCCAAGATGGCCTCCAAGACGGCCCTGGAGCATTCCAAGCGGGCCCCAAGTCGGCCCATAGAGGCCCCCCAAACGGCTTCCGACGGCTTCAGACGTGCCAGGAACCCACCAAGATGGCCGAAGTTGGCTCGAAGCTGGCCCGAGACGGCCCAAAAAGCCCCAAAGATCGCCCAAAGCTTGCCCAAGAGGCCTCCAAGACGGCCAAGATGACCTTCAAGATGCCCACGTGTTCCCCGAAGGCTTTCCAAACCGATTCGGGGAACACGTGGTCCGATAGCTTGGCAGGTCTGGCCTCAACGTTCGGCCACATAGGCGCTTCCAAAAAGGCAGGGGGCGGCGGTGATTCGCCGTAGGCGTCTTCGATCCGCCGCCCCCTGCTTGCAGGGGTGCACGGCGTGCTGGATGATTCAGTTTTGGTTTTGGTTCTTTTTCTAAAAGAACTCCCCAGTGGGCTTCGGCCCGTCCCGCCGGCCACCCGCGCATTTCCCAAAATGCGTCTGTCAATGCCCAAAAACGGCCGTTTCGCTCGGGACATCCTCAAAAAATCGCGAAGATGGCCCAAGATGGCCTCCAAGTCCGCCCGAGATGGTCCAAGACGGCCTCCAAAACGGCCCAAGAGAGTCCAAGACGGCCCAAGACGGCCCAAGAGGCCCCCAGAGGCCTCCCAGACGGCCCAAGAGGCCTCCAAGAGGTCCTCCAGGAGAGTCCGAAGAGGCCAAAATCATTGATTTTCCCTTGGTTTTTGAAGGATTTTGGCATTTGCGCCTTTTCGGCTCTCCGACGGCTCAAGACGGCCCAAGAAGCCCCCAAGATCGCCCAAGAGGCCCCCAAGAGAGCCCCATGATGGCCCAAGTGGCCTCCAAGATGGCCCCTAGAGGGCCCCAAGAGGGCCCAAGAGGCCTCCAACACGCCCAAGATGGCCTCCCAGACGCCCAAGATGGCCTCCAAGACGGCCCTGGAGCATTCCAAGCGGGCCCCAAGTCGGCCCATAGAGGCCCCCCAAACGGCTTCCGACGGCTTCAGACGTGCCAGGAACCCACCAAGATGGCCGAAGTTGGCTCGAAGCTGGCCCGAGACGGCCCAAAAAGCCCCAAAGATCGCCCAAAGCTTGCCCAAGAGGCCTCCAAGACGGCCAAGATGACCTTCAAGATGCCCACGTGTTCCCCGAAGGCTTTCCAAACCGATTCGGGGAACACGTGGTCCGATAGCTTGGCAGGTCTGGCCTCAACGTTCGGCCACACAGGCGCTTCCAAAAAGGCAGGGGGCGGCGGTGATTCGCCGTAGGCGTCTTCGATCCGCCGCCCCCTGTCGATTCATCGCAGGGGTGCCTGGCGTGCTGGACCCTCTCGGTTTTGGTTTGGGTTCTTTTTCCGAAAGAACTCCCCCTGGGGCTTCGGCCCGTCCCGCCGGGGTCCCAGGACGCTTGCCCAGAGGTGGCTGCAAAGCCCCAAAAACGGCCGTTTCGCGAGGGACATCCTCAAAAAATCGCGAAGATGGCCCAAGATGGCCTGCAAGATGGCCAAGATGATCGAAGATGGCCGCCATGATGCCTTCCAAGATGGCCAAGATGGCCTAGAGATGGTCCAAGATGGCCTCCAAGACGGCCCAAGAGGCCCTCAAGAGGCCTCCAAGAGGCCCTCCAAGAAGGCACAAGAAGTCAAAATCATTGATTTCTATTGGGTTTTTCAAAGATGCTGGCTTTTGCTTCTTTTCGGCTTTCCGACGGCCCACGACGGCGCCAGAGGCCCCCAAGATCGCCCAAGAGGCCTCCAAGATGGACCCAGAGCGGCCCAAGAGGCCTCCAAGAAGGCCCCAAGAGCAAAAGGGCCTCCAAGACGGCAAAGATGGCCTCCAAGACGCCCAAGATGGCCTCTAAGACGGCCCCGGAGCGCCCCCAGAGGGCCCCAAGAGGGCCCCAAGTTGGCCCAGAGAGGACCATAAGACGGCTCCCGACGGTGTCAGACGTGCCAGAAACCCACCAAGATGGCCGAAGATGGCTCGAAACTGGCCCAAGACAGCCCAAGAGGCCTCCAAGAGGCCTCCAGGAAGGCCAGAAAAGGCCAAAAGCACGAATGTCCTATATAATATATATATATATATATATATATATATATATATATATATACACATATACATACATACATACATACATACATACATACATACGTACGTACATACCTACCTACCTACCTACCGACCTACCTTACATTACATCACATTACACTACACTACACTACACTACATTACATTACATTACATTACATTACATTACATTACATTACATTACATTACATTACACTACACTACACTACATTACATTACATTACAACACATTACATTACATTACATTACATTACATTACATTACACTGCACTACATTACATTACATTACATTACATTACATTACAATACATCACATCACACTACACTACATTACATTACATTACATTACATTACATTACATTACATTACAACACATTACAACACATTACAACACATTACACTACACTACATTACATTACATTACATTACATTACATTGCATTACATTACATTGCCTTACATCACATTACATTACATTACATTACAATACAATGCAAAACATTCCATTACATTACATTACATTACATTACATTACACTACACTACACTACACTACATTACATTGCATTGCATTACATTACATTACATTACATTACATTACATTACATTACATTACATTATATTACATTACATTACATTACATTGCATACATGCATACAGACAGACATACAGGCAGACAGACAGAGAGACAGACATATACATATATTTATATTAAAAATGACAGTTGCTTCTTTTCGGCCTTCCGACGGCCCGAGACGGCCCAAGAGCCCCCAAAGATCGCCCATAGATCGCCCAAGAGGCCTCCAAGATGGCCCCAGAACGGCCCAAGAGGCCCCCAAGACTGCCCAGGAGGCCTTTCAGACGCCCAAGATGGCCTCCAAGACGGCCCTGGAGCATTCCAAGAGGGCCCCAAGTCGGCCAAGAGAGACCCCCCAAACGACTTCCTGCCTTCCGACGGCCCGAGACGGCCTAAGTGCCCCCAAAGATCGCCCCAGACGGCCCCAAGAGGCCTCCAAGACGGCCCGAGAGGCCTCCAAGACGTCCTCCAAGAAGGTCCGACAGGGTCAAAATGGCCTCCAGACGGCCAAGATTACCTTCAAGATGCCCATGTGTTCCCCGAGGACTTTCCACACCGATCCGGGGAACACATGATCCGATAGCTTGGCAAGTCTGGCCTCAACGTTCGGCCACATAGGCGCTTCCAAAAAGGCGGGACGACGTGACTCGCCGTAGGTGTCTTCGATAATGATGGTGATGATGGTGGTGATGCTGATGCTGGTGTTGATGGTACTGTTGATGGTGATAAGGGTGTTGATGTTGATGCTGATGTTAATGTTGATGTTGATATTGATATTGATGTTGTTGTTGATGATGATGGTGCTGGTGGTGGTGGTGCGTTGATGGTGATGGTGTGTTGATGATGATAATTATGATGGTGACGATGATTATGATAATCATGATGATTATGTTGATGATGATGATGATGATGATGATGATGATGATGTTGATGGTGATAATGGTGGTGATGACGATGATGCTGATGATGATGGCGATGACGAATGATGATGCTGCTGGTGGTACTGATAATGATAATGATAATGACAACGGTGTTGGTGGCGATGATGGTTGTGATGGTGGTGGTGATGATGGTGATGGTGGTGATGATGGTGATGATGATTATGTGCTGATGCTGATGATGATCATGGTGACGATGATGATGAAGACGATGGCGATGATGTAAATGATGATGATGACTGATTATATTGATGGTAGTGGTGATGGTGATGGCGGTGCTGATGGTGCTAGTGGTGCCACTGACAGTGATGGTGGTAGTGGTGATAATGGAGATTATGATTGTTACATTGATGATGATGGTGATGATGACTGGTGATGAGATGCTGATGGTGGTGTTGTTGATGAAGATGGCGGTGGCGATGATGATAATGATGTAACGATGCTGGTGCTGGTGGTGATGATGGTGATGACAAAGACGATGATGACGAGCACGATGATGCTGGTGGCAGCGTTGATGGTGATGGTGCTGGCTACAGTATGAGGATAAACATGATAATGGCGTTGATGCTGATGATGGTGGTGACGAAGATGATGGTGACGGCGGTGACGGCAATGGTGAGCATGGTGATGAAAGATGGTGGTGGTGGTGGTGAGGATCACCTGTGCCTCCAAGAGGGCCTGGAGCTCCCCGCCCCGTGCGGCCTCTCGCGCAGGGCCTCTCCCGCTGGCCCCGCGGCCGCGCAGGGCCCCTGCTCGTGCGGGCACGCGCGCAGACCAGCCACAGAGCCGCGAGGACACCCGACGTCTCACTGCCCAAACAGGCGCCAGTCGTTGTTCGTCGCACGCCGTGGTAAGACTCTATCTGAAAAGGGCCCTCGAGGGGCTGAAAGAGAGAAGGGGATCGGTCATTTGTTGCATACACCGCACCCTTGGGCCAGAGCGTCCACGCACAATGCGTACACGCACTGTGGCAGCACGTGGGGGCCATGGGATGGGGTGCATAGGGAAAGGGAGACAGTCGTGGCCTCGAAGCTGTCACAGCTGCTCAGCCCCGAAAGGCGGGCGCCAGCACCGAGCTGGTCCGTCGAGGGCGGCCCGCCACTGCAGACACGCAGCCAGCGACGGCCTGGAGGCATTCGCAAGGGGCACGCAGGACGCCGCCGACAGCCGTGAGCAGCGCTCTCCCTCGGGAGCGGCGCCGAGCGCACGCCGCCCGCTGCACTCGCGAGCTCAGCCCCTCGCCGACCCTTCGCGACCATGGCCCCCCTCGGTGGCACTCCAACCGCGACTGATTCCTCACCTCCTCCCCTCCGCGCCGCTCCGCTCTCTCACGATTGACCGGCGTACTCTTGTGGATGCCATGACAGTGGACACCCTAACAACCCAATCATTGAATGAAACATGTGCCTGAAATGTTTTTAAAAATATTCTGGAAAGGTTTAAAGCATGTGCTGTACATGATTAAGACATGTTTTACCTAACAACGAAGACTGATAGGTTTCTAGTAGGGTCAAAAGAGAGCATCATGACTCCCCAAGGGGGTCTGGGCGGGATCCGACCGGGAATCCGGGGACTCCTTTTTAGCCAACAGTAACGCACTTCGTGGTCTTCGAGTTCCCAGAACTCCATTCCTGGGCATGATTTTGAATGCCCGGAGCCAACTGTAGGCCACTTCGGGTTATTCGAGTTCCCAGAACTCCATTCCTGGGCATGATTTTGAATGCCCACAGCCAACTGTAGGCCACTTCGTGGTCTTCGACTTCCCAGAACTCCATTCCTGGGCATGATGTTGAATGCCCGGAGCCAACTGTAGGCCAATTCGTGTTCTTCGAGTTCCCAGAACTCCATTCCTGGGCATGATTTTGAATACACGGAGCCAACTGTAGGCCACTTCGTGTTCTTCGAGTTCCCAGAACTCCATTCCCGGGCCACATTTTGAATGCTGAGACAGGCTGATGCTGAGGCTGAGGCAGGCTCAGGCTGAGGCAGGCTGAGGCTGAGGCCGAGGCTGAAGGCAGACTGAGGCTGAGGCTGAAGCAGGCTGAGGCTGAGGCTGAGGCAGGCTGAGGCTGAGGCTGAGGCAGGCTGATGCTGAGGCAGGCTGAGGCTGAGGCTGAGGCTGATGCAGGCTGAGGCTGAGGCAGGCTGAGGCTGAGGCCGAGGCTGAGGCAGACTGAGGCTGAGGCTGAAGCAGGCTGAGGCTGAGGCTGAGAGGCAGGCTGAGGCTGAGGCTGAGGCAGGCTGCTGAGGCAGGCTGAGGCTGAGGCTGAGGCTGAGGCTGCAGGCTGAGGCTGAGGCAGGCTGAGGCTGAGGCCGAGGCTGAAGGCAGACTGAGGCTGAGGCTGAAGCAGGCTGAGGCTGAGGCTGAGGCAGGCTGAGGCTGAGGCTGAGGCTGAGGCAGGCTGAGCTGAGGCAGGCTGAGGCTGAGGCTGATGCAGGCTGAGGCTGAGGCAGGCTGAGGCTGAGGCCGAGGCTGAAGGCAGACTGAGGCTGAGGCTGAGGCAGAGGCAGGCTGAGGCTGAGGCTGAGGCAGGCTGATGCTGAGGCAGGCTGAGGCTGAGGCTGAGGCTGATGCAGGCTGAGGCTGAGGCAGGCTGAGGCTGAGGCCGAGGCTGAAGGCAGACTGAGGCTGAGGCTGAAGCAGGCTGAGGCTGAGGCTGAGGCAGGCTGAGGCTGAGGCAGGCTGAGGCTGAGGCTGAGGCAGGCTGAGGCTGAGGCTGTGACTGCGACTGCCGTTGCCACTGCGACTGTCATCGCGAATGCGACTACGACTGCGAGAACAGCAGAATTCTACAACTGGATTCTCATCTGAATATTAAGGGGAATGCTTCCAGATATGCTCCTACACATCGCTGTTAGGTTGCTTTGCCGGGATAATTTATCTAACAGCGAAGACTGATAGGTTTCTAGTGGGGCCAAAAAAGAGCATCTTGACTCCACAAGGGGGTCTGGGCGCATGCCGGGAGAATCCGGGGAATCCGGGGACTCCCCAGGACTCCTATAGATTCCTATAGTTTCCTATGGGTTCCTACAGATTCTGTTCCCAGAACACGATTCCCAAGCCACATTTTGAATGCCCCGAGCCAACTGTAGGCCACTTCGTGTTCTTCGTCTTCCCAGGACACCATTCCCAGGCCACATTTTGAATGCCCGGAGCCAACTGTAGGCCACTTCGTGTTCTTCGTCTTCCCAGAACACCATTCCCAGGCAACATTTTGAATGCCCGGAGCCAACTGTAGGCCACTTCGTGTTCTTCGTGTTCCCAGAACACAATTCCTGTACCATGTTTTGATTGCCCAGAGCTAACTGTAGGCCACTTCGTGGTCTTCGAGTTCCCAGAACTCCAGTCCTGGGCCATATTTTGAATGCACAAGCTGAGGCAGGCTGAGGCCGAGGCAGGCTGAGGCCGAGGCAGGCTGAGGCTGAGGCTGAGGCACGCCGAGGGAGGCCGAGGCTGAGGCTGAGGCAGGCTGAGGCTGAGGCAGGCTGAGGCTGAGGCTGACGCAGGCTGAGGCCGAGGCAGGCTGAGGCTGAGGCTGAGGCAGGCTGAGGCTGAGGCAGGCTGAGACTGAGGCTGAGGCAGGTTGAGGCTGAGGCTGAGGCTGATGCAAGCTGAGGCTCAGAGGCTGACGCTGAGGCTGAGGCAGGCTGAGGCTGAGGCTGAGGCCGAGGCAGGCTGAGGCTGAGGCTGAGGCAAGCCGAGGCAGGCTGAGGCTGAGGCAGGCTGAGGCTGAGGCTGATGCTGAGCAGGCTGAGGCTGAGGCAGGCTGAGGCTGAGGCTGAGGCTGAGGCTGAGGCTGAGAGGCTGAGGCTGAGGCTGGCTGAGGCTGAGGCTGAGGCTGAGGCTGAGGCTGAGGCTGAGGCTGAGGCTGAGGCAGGCTGAGGCTGAGGCTGAGGCTGAGGCAGGCTGAGGCTGAGACAGGCTGAGGCTGAGGCTGAGGCTGAGGCTGAGGATGAGGATGAGGCCGAGGTAGGCCGAAGCTGAGACAAGGTGAGACTGAACGGGGGGGGGAAGGGGGGGGGGGAGGAGGGGAGGCTGAGGCAGGCTGAGGCCGAGGCAGGCTGAGGCTGAGGCAGGCTGAGGCTGAGGCTGAGGCAAGCCGAGGCAGGCTGAGGCTGAGGCTGAGGCTGAGGCTGAGGCTGAGGCTGAGGCTGAGGCAGGCTGAGACTGAGGCTGACGCAGGCTGAGGCCGAGGCAGGCTGAGGCTGAGGCTGAGGCAGGCTGAGGCTGAGGCCGAGGCAGGCTGAGGCTGAGGCTGAGGCAAGCCGAGGCAGGCTGAGGCTGAGACTGAAACTGAGGCAGGCTGAGGCATCCGTAGGAATCCATAGGAATCCTAAGGAATCCCTAGGAGTCCTTGGGAATCCGTAGGGATCCTTAGGAATCGGTAGGCATAGTTAAGCATCCTCAGGAAGCCTTAGGAATCCTTAGGATTCCCTAGGAATCCTTAGGAATCCCCAGGAATCCCTAGGAATCAGGATTCCTAAGGATTCCTAAGGATTCCGAAGGATTCCTAAGGCTTCCTAAGGATTCCTATGGATTCCTAAGAATGCCTAAGGATGCCTTAGGAATCCCTAGGAATCCTTAGGATTCCATTGGATCCTAAGGCCGTTGCCACTGTGACTGTCATTGCGAATGCGACTGCGACTGCGAGAACAGCAGAATTCTACAACTGGATTCTCACCTGAATCTTAAGGGGAATGCTTCCAAATATGCTTATACAGATCGCTGTTAGGTTGTTTTGCCGGGATATGTTTATTTGTTTAAGACATCTGGAATTTTTTGGCAACACGCTTCCCCTCCTTTGATTGCCGTCCACAAGCACACGTAAAGTTTTCAAGGATGTCTCCTCGCCCACGCGCCACAGGGCGTGTCCCTGGGGAGCGGCCCGCCAGCGTCAGGGGCAAAAGCCCTCGCGAGGGGCACTGGACCTTCGTGACCTTCGCGACTGGTGCCCCTCTCGGGAGCGGACCGCCACCAACGTCGAGCACAGCACGCTGCACTCAGGACTCAGGTTCTCAGCTCCTCCTCCTCCTCCTCCTCCTCCTCCTCCTCCTCCTCCTCCTCCTTCTCCTTCTCCTCCTCCCCCTCCTCCTTCTCGTCCTCGTTCTCCTAATCGTCCTCCTCCTCCTCGTCCTCCTCCTCCTCCTTCCTTCTTCTCCTCCTCCTCGGGCGGGGGTGGCACAAATGGTGGGTGAAGAAAAAACCCTAACGGAGCGCGTGAGGGCCCCTTTCGGGCACGAACTGGCTCCAAAAGGGGCCCTCAAAGGCCCCTTTTCGGGCCTTTCTCTTCACCCACAATCTGGGTCCCCCCCCCCCCCTACCACCCGCCCGACACTCACGAGCCCAAGACACGCCAGCATTCGTGACCAGCGCTCCCCTCGGAGTGGCCCACCAGCACGAGCCGGAGCGGCGAGCAAGGCCGTTGCGGGGGGCAAGCATGCCCCGCCTGCACAACGCACGCCACCGCTGGCCTGGAGCCGAGCGGCAGTGCTGCAGCGCTTGGATTCCAGGCCCTCGACGCCATCACAGGCCACGACCGCTGCCCAAGCCTTGCTGAGGTCGGGTGACGGTGGTGGTGATGGTGTTGGTGTTGGTGCTGGCGCTGATGCTGATGACGATGAATGCGACGATGGTGTCAATCATGCTGTGCTCGTGGTGTTGATGAATGCTGATGATGCGATTGTGGTAATATGATGGTATTGACTCTGGCTATCAAGATGACGGTGATGATACTGATGATGGTGATGATGATGGTGATGATGAGAATGATGATGGCGATCATAGCGATGATGATGTTAACGCCGACGATGGTGATGATGATGTTGATGGTACGATGATGATGATGATGATGATGACGATGACGATGTTGATGGTGATGACGATTAATATTATGACGCATATGTGCTGGTGCTGATGATGATGGTGGTGGTGGTGGCGCTGATGATGATAATGGCTGGTAACGACGACAACGACGACGACGACGGACGACGGACCATGGACGACGGACGACGACGACGACGACGGACCACGACGGACCACGACGGGCGACGAGGACAACAAGGACGACGACGACGACGACGGACGACGGACGATGACGACGGACAACGGACGCCGGACGACGACGGACGATGACAACGACGACGACGACGACGAGGACGACGACGACGACGACGGCAAATACAGCGACGACGACGACGATGAGCGACGGTCGACGGACGACAGACGACGACGACGACGACGACGACGACGACAACGAGGATGACGACCGACGACGACGATGACGACAAGGCCGACGACGACGACGCCGACGGACGACGACGACCACGACGACGACGCTAATGCTGCTGCTGCGGATGATGATGATAATGATGATGATGTTGCTGATGATGATAATGTTGATTAAGGTGATGCTGATGATGACGATGCGGATGATGATCCTGATGGTGGTGACGCTGCTGATGATGATGTTGCTGATGAGGATGCTAAAAATGATGATGCTGATGCTGATGATGCGATTGATGTGGATGATGCGATGATAGTGATTTTGATGAGGATGGTGATGACGATGAAAATGATGTTGATGCTGATGATGGTGATGATCTTGATGATGCTGATGGTGATGGTGATGATGGAGATGATGGTGATGCTGAGGATGACGTTGACGGAGGTGATGATGAAGATGATGATAATGCTGACGCTGATGAAAAGGATGATGCTGCTGATGCGGATTAGGTGTTGATGATGACCATGATGGTAGTATGATGACGAATCTGATGAGGATAATGCTACGGTTGGTGAGGACGATACTGATGATGATAAGGATGATGATGAGGATGGTGAGGGTGATGGGAATGATGATGATATGGGTGGCAATAACGAGATGCTGCTGGTGAGGATGTTAATGGTGATGATGCTGATGTTGCTGCTGGTTATGATATGGTTGAGTATGATGATGACGGTGAGGATGCGGATGTCGATGGTAATGATGATGGGAATGATGATGATGACGATGCTGAGGATAGTTATGAAAAGGCCAATGATGATCATGAAGCTAACGGGAATGATCTTATTGATTATTATGAGGGAGACGATGGTGATGACGATAACGATGACGCCGACGAGGATGATGGTGGTAATGGTGATGCGGATGCTGATGACCATGGCGATACGGATAATAATAATAATGATGCTGGTACAGATGATGATGAGGAAGATCATGATGATGGTCATGATGCTGATGTTGTTGCTGCAGCTGGTGGTAATGACAATGATGATCATGAAGATGATGCTGATGATGAGGATGATGTTGATAATGTGGATGAAGATGATGACGACACTGGGAGGGATGGCGAAGCTGATTGCGCTGATGAGGATGATGATGATGATGATAATGATGCTGCGGATGATGATGACAAAGACGATGATGATGCTGATGAGGGTAAGGATGATGAGCATGATGTTGATGATGATGATGCTGACGATGATGGTGGCGATGGGGACGACGATGATGTTGATGATGACGATGGTGTTGAAGAATGATGGTGATGGTGATGGTGATGCGGATGGTAACGGTGGTGATCATGATGACCAGGATGATGATGCGCATGATGCGGATGAGGATGAGAAGAATGATGCTGATGAGGAGGATGGTGAAGATGATGATGATGCGCATGATGACCACGGATCAACAGAGAAACGATCAGCTGACTAGAGAAGCTCGGCGCAGGCGCGGCGCGCGGCGCACGCGGCACTGTGGCGCACCGCGGACAAACGACCACCACGGTTGAGGTGGCCCTTCATGGTGTGGAAAAAGTTTGTGCACCGTTGCCGTGGGCAGCAAGCCGGACTTCGAAGTCAAACCAAGGCGCTCCCGTACGGAAAAAGGAGACGATCCCGGCCAGTCTTCGAAAAGTTCCCAAAACATATCATAGATGAACTAACGCCCTTGGTCCGCATTCGGGAACCCGCACATGTAGCAAGCATGGCGGACAGGCTCATGCATCCGACGAATTGAAAACCAGCCGTGGCACCATGTCCTCAAGATCAGGGTGCGTTGCGGCCTAGTAACAGACCGGATACCGGCAGCAGCATCAGCGCTCGACAACGTGTCATCGTTCGTGAAGTTCTGCCAGCATTGCAAAATGAAGGCGGGCCAATCGGATACCCACCACTCCCGTAGCACAGCGGCCTGGAGAGAACGCTGAAGACGCTGACGCGGTAGCATCCCGGACCACCAATCGCGGCAGACGGCTGCAAGATGTCCAACACCGTGGCGCTGCCACGAAGGATGAAAATCCGCAGCACGCTCGAGATTCAGAGCGAGCAGCGGGGACTTCCACCATACGTGCGTGAGGGAACCAATGACGTGAGCGAAACCCGTGTTGTTCTCAGCCAGGGCCCTCGTGGTGGCAAGCGCAGCCCGCCAAGAGGTGCACGTAGTCAGGGCGAAGCGCGACATGATGGACAAGCCGTAGCACTCGATGGACGTGTACTTCGGAAAACCGAACTGGTCAATAAAGAAGCCGGCCAAGGGGTGAACAGCCTCTCTCGGAAAGCGAAAGAGTTTGGCAATGGTTGAATCCTGTCGGTTAACTAACACTGCGGGCGGATCCACAAATTGCAACGTGTAGCTCAACGCTGTCTGCACGCGGATGTTGTAAACCAGGATGTTTTGCGTCACGGATTCGTGCGAAGGTCCAATCAACGATAGACGATGCAAGAACTTGGCGGTGGGTTTGGCCCATTGCTGAACCCCCGCGTCCTGTCCCAAGAACATGCCCAGATATTCGAAGAAAGGCGCAATGCGCATCGTTGCCCATTTCGGCACCTGGAAATTCAGCCAGTCCCGGATTAAGTCGACCAGGAAGGGTTTGAAGCGAGCTCCGGTCGGCGACAGCACGCACTTCTTGAGCTTCTCAGCCAAGCCAGTCGCACGCCTGACCAAAATATACAGATCGTGAATGTTGAGCAGAGACCGACCGTCCCGGCATTCCTATAGTCGTACCACGAAATGTTCTTAGAACCCAAAAATGCAATAAGAACAAAAACAATGTTGTTAGAACATAAGCCCAATGTGATAAAACAAGACAGTCCCAGCCAGAAATGTTCTAAGAACATTTCGTGGAAACCACAAACGGTTCTTAGAACATTGTTTGGTGGGGCTATAGGCGAGCCAGGACTCTTCGTCACTGCTTGAATAAAGAAATACCCACATCATCCGCGCACATCCTGAACATGCCCCTGTCGGAGACCAGCCGCGCAGAGGCCGAAGACCAGGGGGCCAGTGCAGAGAACGAAAAATATCGAGCTGAGCGGGTCGCCCTGCAGGGCACCGGTATCGACGATGAAGCTCGGGACCCAGACGCCGTCGATCAAGATGACCGCGGCTGCAAAGTCGCACATGGAGTGGAACAGACCGATGACGAAGTGGGGCCAGCCCTGAAATTTCAATATCTTCAGAAGCCAGCTGTGGGCAGTGGAAACAAAGGCTGTGCCGTAATCCATCGCCAGGCCAGCAGGAAGGAAAATACCCGGTGGCCGGTACGACGCCTGCACCATGTGGACGTCCAGCTCGACAATGTTGTCCGTGAACTGGCGGCGCTTCACGAAGCCCCGCTGCTCGCTCGGAGCCTGGTTGGTGACGCACGGGTTCATCGTGAGTGCCAGGCTCTCCGCAACCGTTTTTGCGTCGGCGTTCCGGCCACTGAGGGGACGAAGGCTTTCAGGAGGTCGAACAACTTCAACCGCATCATGCTCATGGTGGCCTTTGGGCGGGGTGGCGAGCGAGGAGTAGGCCATGGCACGGTACGGCAGAATACCGTGGTAGCACAATTCCGCCACTTCGGCAATAGCCTCAATGACAGTGGAATTCAGAAGAGCAGGGTACGGGATGCCATCGGGGCCCAGAGCGGAGCGGCCGCGGTGCTTCCGGTAGGCGTAATAGACCGAGGTGTCGGGAGGACGTAGCCCACCTACATCCTATCGGCGCCCATAATGCTGTAGAAGCTGTGGCTGGGCCTCCGGAGAAACCTGCTGAGCCAGGAACTGCTTCGCCCCATAATTGTGGATGAGCTCCTGTTGGTTCCTGGGGTCACGCTCGATGCTGGAGTCGCCATCGCCGTGGGTGACCTGCACGCCGGCGAGGTGGAAGAATTTGGCAGATGAAGACCACAGATTGCTGTAGCGTGCGTTGCGGCTGTTCCGCGAACTGGAAGAGGACAGACGTGACGACGGCATGGCTGACGATGAGGATGAGGATGAGGATGAGGATGAGGATGAGGATGAGGATGAGGATGATGATGATGATGATGATGATGATGATGATGATGATGATGATGATGATGATGATGATGATGATGGTGACGACAGCCATGATGTGGAAGATGATGATGAGGATGATAATGATGATGATGACAATGATAATGAGGATGATGATGATGCTGATGATGATGTCGGTGATGATGGTAATGATGATGATGATGATGATGCTGATAATGATGCATGATGCATGATGCTGATGAGCATGATGATGATAATGAGTATGATGATGATTAGGATGGCGATGATGAAGAGGATGATGATACTAATTCTGATGAGGATGATGATAATGAGGTGGATGATGCTGATGACGATGATGCTGAAGAGCATGATGATGATAAGGATGATGCTGATGATGATGCTTTAGCTGATGCTTGTGATGATGATGAGGACAATGATGGTGAGGATGATGATGATGTTCATGATGATGAAGCTGATGCAGATAATGTGGACGATGATGCTGATGAGGATGATGACATGATGATGCTGATGGTAAGGATGATGATGATAATGATGATGATGGTGCTGAGGATGATGAGGATGAGGATGACGATGATAATGATGATGATAATGATGAGGAGGGTGATGATGAGGACCAGGATGAGGATGATGATGATGATGGCTATGGTGATGGTGATGATGATGATGATGGTGGTGATGACGCTTATGAGGATGATGATAAGGAGGATGCTGATGACGACGATGCTGATAATGCTGATGATGATGATGAACATGATGATGATGGTTGTGTTGATGGTGATGATGACGATGATGGTGATGATGATGATGATGGTGATGATGATGAGGATCATGATGATGATAAAGATGATGATGATGGTGATGATGATGGAGCTGATGATGGTGATGATGTTGATATCCATGATGATGGTGATGATGATGAGAATGAGGATGATGATGGTGATGATGAGGATGGTTATGATGATGATGGTGATGCTGATGGTAATGATACTGATGACGGTCATGATGATGGTGATGATGATGATGGTTATGATAACGGTGGTGATGATGATGATGAGAATAAGGCTGATGATTGTGACGATGATGGTAATGGTGATGGTGATGATGATGATGATGATGATGCTGGTGATGATGGTGGGGATGATGATGATAATGATAATTAAAAACATAAAGATGGTGATGATGTTAATGATGATGATAATGATGATGATGATGCTGATGGTGATGGTGATGATGATGATGCTGATGATGCTGATGATGCAAACGATGTTGAGAATGATGATGATGCAGACTGCGAGCGCGGCTCCTGCACCCTGGCCTGGCAGGGCGAGGCCGCGCGCCCCGCGCGCGCCTGGACGCGCGGGCGCCGCCGCCGCCGCGGCGGAGGACAGGCCGCGCGCCCTGCGAGCCCCGCCGAGCGGCGTGCCGACGCCGCGCGCGGGTGGCTCGCGCGCGCGCGCGCCCCGCAGAGGCCCACGGAAGCCCGCAGAGGCCCTCGGAGGCCCTCGAAGGCCCGCGGAGGCCCGCGGAGGCCCGCGGAGGCCCGCGGAGGCCCCCGGAGGCCCTCGGAGGCCCCGGGCGGCCCTCGGCGGCCCTCGCCCTCGCCCACCCCCTCCGCCTCCGCTTCCGGCTCCGCCTCTGCGCCGCCTCTGTCCTTGCCGCCGCCCCTGCCCGTGCCGCCGCCGCTGCCCGCGCGCGCCCACGGCAGCGCGCGTGCCCCTGCCCGAGCCCCTGCCCGTGCCTCTCTGTGCGCGGGCACCTCGGCCCCGCAGCCCCTGCCGCCGCCCTCGGCCCGCCGCGGCACACAGCCGCTGCCCCTCCGCGCGGGCCGCAACTGCCTCCTCACCTCCGCCTCCCTGGTCTCGCGCTGGCAGCTCTGAGAGAGGGGCTTGCCCCTCACCTCCGACGCCCCGACAGAATTCGGCCTGCCGTGCCCTGGAGCAGCTCACGTAGAAGGAGAAAAAACGGCATAAATATAAACTGTTGGCGCTCCGCGCGGATTTCTTGGATCTGCGCTGGACCCCCCTCCCCGGCGCGCGGAGCGCACCAGGGGCGGCGCCGGAGGCGCCGCCAGGGGGGCCCAGCGCCGATCCGAGAAACCCGCGCGGAGTGCCAAAAGTCTCTGTCTATGGCGTTTTTTGCTTCTTCGATCCCGACCAAATCGTCTGCATCCGCCGCGGATGCCTGTTGCCGGCCACGGGGGCCAGGACACGGAAACCGGAAGCCGAAACAGGAGTCTGCCGCTCTGAATCTCGCCGGGACCCTAGAGCTCCAGGGAGAAGGAGGGCAGAGCCGAAGCAGAAGCACGGCCACGACAACGCGGGTCCAGCACACGAAGCCCTTCGCTTGAGGCCCAGGGGGCCCAGGGACCCATGGAGAGAACCCAAGCGAAGTGCACCCCCAAGGTGGAGGACCCAGACAGGAAGAACAGAAGGGTACCCCTCCAAAGCTAGGGGACCATCGTGCCAGCTGTAAGAGACAGGAGCAGGTGGTCGAGTCCGAACCGCAGCCTCCTCCAGGAAGGCCGTCAGCATCTCGACACGCTGGGTGGCCGCGTCGAAGAATCGCACCCTGCCCTTGGGGAGCCGACGGGGGCGAAGCAGGAGGTGAGAGGGAAGAGAGGGCAGAGAGAAGGACGAGGACCATGAGAAGAAGGAAGAACGAGGAGGAGGACTACAAAGATGAGAAGGGGGGAGGAAGAAAAGGAAGATCGGGAGGGAAAAGGATAAGAAGTGGAGGATGGAGGAGGGAGAAGAAGAAGGAGGGAGGAGGAGGGGAGGAAAGAAAGAGAGGATAAGGAGGGAAGGAGAGAGTGAGGGAGGAGGGTGGAGGGCGGAGGGAGCAGGGATGAGGGATGAGGGATAACTGAGGAGAGGGGCTTGAGAAGGAGGAGAGGAGGAGGAGGAGGGGAGGAGGGGGAGGAGGGAATGGGAGGAGGGGGAGGAGGAAGAAGATCTCCCACACCATTTCACAGCGTACCCCTTCCTACTACTCTTCCTCCCTCCTCCCTCCTCCTCCTCCTCCTCCTCCCTCCTCCCTCCTCCTCCTCCTCCTCCTCCTCCCTCCTCCTCCTCCTCCTCCCCCTCCTCCCTTTTGCTTCCCGACGGCACCTAAGCACGAAAGCCGCAGCGAGGTACTGAATTAAAAGAGAAGGAGGAAATGGAGGAGGAGGAGGAGGAGGAGGAGGAGGAGGAAGAGGACGAGGAGGAGGAGGAAAAGGAAAGGGAGGAATAAAACGGAGATGGGGGAGATGAGACCGTCCTCCTCATCCTGTAGAGAGGCGGAGGAAGAAGAGCAGGGGGAGGAGAAAGATGGGGAGGGTACTGAGGGTACTGATGACGCGGGGTGGGTCTACACCCCCTGGCACGCAGGCCAAAAACAGGAGGCTAGCCTATGCTATCCTCCTCATCCCAATCAGCCGGATCGACTTCCCGACGGCGCTGGTCACTCTCCCAAGCAACAAGCGCCTCTGGAGTAGCGAAACCGTGCAATCTAGCAATCTGTTGGGGTGATAAGGTTGGAAGCTCAGCGATCGCTGAAGTCGGGAGCGGCACCTCCGTGGCCGCAACTGGCGCCTCTACAGCATCACTGTTTAGACCCACGTCCCCACCAGCACCACCCCCACCAGGCTCAAAGCCAAGCAAAGGACCCCAAACAGCATCATCCTCATCATCCTCATCATCCTCATCATCATAATCATCATTTGCAGCAGCATCCTCGCTATCATCATCAGCAGCAGCATCATCAGCAGCAGCATCAGCATCCGCCTCATCATCATCATCATCATCATCATCATCATCATCATCATCATCAGCATCATCAGCATCATCATCATCATCATCATCATCATCATCATCATCATCATCATCATCATCATCATCATCATCATCATCATCATCATCATCATCATCATCATCATCATCATCATCATCATCATCATCATCATCATCATCATCATCATCATCATCATCATCATCATCATCATCATCATCATCATCATCATCATCATCATCATCATCATCATCATCATCATCATCATCATCATCATCATCATCATCATCATCATCATCATCATCATCATCATCATCATCATCATCATCATCATCATCATCATCATCATCATCATCATCATCATCATCATCATCATCATCATCATCATCATCATCATCATCATCATCATCATCATCATCATCATCATCATCATCATCATCATCATCATCATCATCATCATCATCATCATCATCATCATCATCATCATCATCACATCATCATCATCATCATCATCATCATCATCATCATCATCATCATCATCATCATCATCATCATCATCATCATCATCATCATCATCATCATCATCATCATCATCATCATCATCATCATCATCATCATCATCATCATCATCATCATCATCATCATCATCATCATCATCATCATCAGCAGCATCATCATCAGCATCAGCGTCAGCATCATCATCATCATCATCATCATCATCATCATCATCATGAGCAGCAGCAGCAGCAACATCATCAGCATCATCATCCCGGAGTGCGCGCTTACACCTCAGGTCGTGCGACTCGTGACCCCGCCCCCCCGCGAGGCCCTGCGGGGCTTGCGGGCCTTACTGCTCGACTAGCCTACAAGCGGGGCTCGGACTAGAGCGCACACGTTCACCGAGCGACACCACGAGGGCTTACCTGGATCGTTTCTCCAGGGAGTTGTCCCGCTGGTTGCGAGTGCGGCCGCACGGTCTGCACGTCTGTAGCTATTCCTGTTCCTAGTCCTCCCCCTCCATTTCTTTTTTCCTTGCAAATCACTTCTCCCCCTCCGTGTCCTAGATGCAACTTCCTTGCAAATAACTTCTCCCCTTCCATTGACACCGTCGTGTAGCTATTCCTATTCCTCCCCCTCCATCTCTTCTCCATAGAAATAACTTCTCCCTGTCGCACCCCGAGGCCAGCTTTTTCGGCGGGCCGGGCGTTTCGCCTGAGATTTCCCCATCACTCATGACCCTGAAGCTTGCAAAATGACAACAGCTTCACTGATTGAGGGCGGGCCGTTTTCAAAATGTGGCTCTCGCCTTAGCGCCGCACATACTCATTATTTAACATGTGCAAAAGTTTCACGGCGGGTCGTTGTCAAAATGTGGCCCTCGCCTTAGAAACGCGCACAATCATTTTTAACATATGCAAGAGTTTCACGGATTGAGGGCGGGTCGTTGTCAAAATGTGCCTATCGCCATAGCGCCGCGCACATTCGTATTCAAAATTTGCAAAAGCTTCACGGATTGAGGGAGGGTCGTTTTCAAAATGTGGCTCTCGCCTTAGCGCCGCGCACATTCGTTTTAAAATTTGCAAGAGCTTCACGGATTGAAGCAGGGTCGTTTTCAAACTGTGGCTCTCGCCTTAGCGCCGCGCACATCCGTTTGAACATCTGCAAGAGTTTCACGGATTCCCATGATCAGCGTACCAAAGATGGTGCTTCCGTAAGGATTCAGGATTAAGAGGGTGTAACAGTTACGTTGGTTTGCTGTGTAATCTCAAGAATTGTGATCTGGCACGATTCGGCATCGTCAAGACGCAACAGTCAGGTTGATCCGCGTCGTTGGAATCCGGAGAACAGCGTTTTGACATGCTTGAGGGTCTTCAAACAAATGTCTTACAACGAGTTTGGTCCCTCAGTGGAAATGAACCGTTGTAGGGGCCTATGAGGAGGGAGCTTGGAGGAAGGGTTTATTCCAACATCAGTGACAACTCTTGGGTTTCCACTGGTCCTCCTCCTCCTCCTCCTCCTTCTCCTCTTCCTCCTCCTCATCCCTCGTCATCCTCCTACATCTCCTTATCCTCCTCCGCCATTTCCTTCCCCTCCGCACCAGGCAAATAGTGGTCGTCTGGTGAGGCGTCACCACTGCGTGTGGCCGACGCGAGATCGGCTACACGCAGGAGTGGCCCGAGGCAAGAGTTGATGGGCCGACTTTCCACCACCACTACCCTAGGTGGCAGAGCGAAAAGGAGGAGGAGGACCTCCCTATCCTCCCTTGTCGTCCCCCATCCTACCTATGGCAGCAGTGGTGGTGGAAAATTGGCCCATCAAGTGGGCGAGCAACGACATATGTACATATACGCCCTCCGCGGTCTTGCCTGCACGAACGTCCGCGTTGACACGCACTCCAGAGGAAGCTAATCGCGTACGTGTACATATGTTGCTGGCCTCTGATCAAGAGTGACCTCTTGGTGCGCGGCTTCAGGGGGCCGCGAGGGGGGGGGGCCCCATCCAAGCGCTTGCGCCGAGGGTGGGGGACCCCATGCGAGCCCGCACCCGGAGCCACTCCGGCGAGAGGTCACTCTTACTGGAGGGGCCCAGGGACACACAAATGAATACACGCACACACACACACACACACACATCCCAGGATTTCCCATATGCTCTCACATTTTCGGGGCGTTCGTCTCCCCCCCGCTTTTCCCCTATGTTCCGATATACTCCTGGGAGCCGACGGTGGACTGTGTCTGTGTGTTCTTCCCCCTCCTGCCTTCCGCGGAGCCGACGAGTCCCCGAGCCCAGGCGCCCCCCGTCCCGGGCCGCGCCAAGGGGGGCCCTCGGCCCGGGAGGGGCACGGGGCCTCCCTGGGGCCAGGGCAGGGACCAGGTCGGACGGGCACAAGTCGAGGAGGAGGAGGAGGAGGAGGAGGAGGAGGAGGAGGAGGAGGAGGGAGGAGGGAGGAGGGAGGAGGGAGGAGGGAGGAGGGAGGAGGGAGGAGGAGGAGGAGGAGGAGGAGGAGGAGGAGGAGGAGGAGGAGGAGGAGGAGTTCATCGGGGGCCGCGGCCTTCTCGGAGCGCCCCGGAGCGCTGCGAGGGCGCTCCGGAGCGTTCTGGATCGATGCATCCCTGCCCTGGCCCCGCCCGGCACGATGCCAGAGAGCCGCACCCTCTCGCGCCCCTCTCCCTGCGGTCGTCGCTGGGGGGTGCACGGAGTGTGGGCATCGGGCACGCGGCGCGCAGGGAGGCCGTCATTGCGAACTGGCTGCAGAACTCGTGCCGCCTAGGCCCCTCCGCCCTCTAGAGAGTCGCAAGCCCCCCAGGGGAGGAGCCCTGGCCTATCCATCGCAGGCCTTGACATGGAGGGGCGTCGCTAAGGGGGCCGGGGCGGGATCGGAGTCATGCCTGAGAGAGCTGTGGTGGCCTCGGTCCTTCCTGTCAAAAAGGTGGCCACGAAAACGCAGGTCAAGAGCACGAGCCCGTTCGCAGAACGCCCAGAGCCCCATGGAGGTGCCCCAAACGAGGAGAATTCCAAAGTGGAGCGCCAAACACGAAGGACACAAGGATACCCGTCCAAAGCTAGGGCTGTCCTTAACCCTCGTGCCAGCTGTACCACGTCAGAGCCGAAGGCAAGCTGTTGAAACAGTGCCTTCCCCCCACACGCACGGTAAAGCACGGTAAAGCAAGATCAAAGGGTCAAGGAGTCGAGCACACCGTACCCTGCTCTATCAAAATACTCCGCGTCCCTCCTCTTCCACCTCCCTCCTTCCTCTCCCCTCCGTTTTTCTACCCCCTCTCTCCTCGTCCCTTTTGAAATAGAGGTCGAAGACGACGACGAAGGGAGGACCGCATCGGCGCATGGGCAGAAAGGCGGCATCGGGACGGGACCGGGGGGGGGGGGAGGCAACACCGACAGTGCTCAACGCGCCCTCGGCGAAGCTGCGGGGCGGGACGCGCGATGCTAATACGGGGCGTGCTCTGGCCAGGCTGCGAACCAGCCCACCAAAACATGAGGCCGATACCCATGTCACAACTGCCACAAGCATCTACACACACCACACCGAAGGCATGCCTCAGGGTAGCACGCATGTATTCATATGAAGAAGGTTTACACGAGCTCACAGGACAAGATACGTACGGCACCCCTGAAGCCCGAACCGGCGACGCAGCAGTCGGCGACGGGTAAATCCGGGCGCAGTGAGGGCAGCGCAAAGAATCCCAAGGAGAAGGGAAGCCCTTCCGACACGGCGAAGCAGGCCTCTGAACAGCGAGGCAAGCTTTCCGACCACAGAGGTGATCAAAGCACGGGACCGGCCAGCCTGCATGCTGCCCGCTATGCAGCCGGACGCGTCGGCGTAGACCTGCCCGCCCCTGCCGCGCATGGGAATCCAACAGCGAATAACCGTGGGCACTTCAAACTGCAAGTGTAGCAGCTGCTTTCACATGAAGGGATGAGGGAAGAGGAGGAAGAAGGACAGAGGAAAAAAGGTGGGAGGAGGAGGGATGAGGAGGCAGGGAGGAGGGAAGAACAAGGAGGGAAGCGAAGGAACGATGGGAGTAGCAGTGGTGCTGTTTTTGACAGTCAATCGCAGGCTCTCGAGGAGCCCGCAGGTCCACTCAATAGTCAGCAACGAAACAACAAAGAAACACAGGGGCAAAGGGGGCGCCACAGCAGCAAAAGCAACAACAACAACAGCAGCAGCAACAACAACAACAACCACAACCACAACCACAACAGCAGCAGCAGCAGCAACAACAACAACAACGACAACAACAACTGGACCGACAACAACAACAACAACAACAACAACAACAACAACAACAACAACAACAACAACAACAACAACAACAACAACAACAACATTAACAACAGTCAATTTACCATCATGAGCCATGCTTCCACACGTCGCACGTATCCTTCTGGATACCACACCCCATCATGGAGGATGTTTCTGGCACGCGGGGCCCGATAGTCCCTCGCCCAGGCCCCCGGCCCAAGAAAGCATTGCCACCGCCTCTTCCGAGGAACTCCGACATCCACAGCTCGGACGGCACATCGCCATCGCAATTGCCACGCGCACGCCCCGCATCGCGGAGGAGGAGGAAGAGGACGAGGAGGGGGGGAAGATGAGGGAGAGGAAGAGGGGGAGGAGGAGGATGTGGATGGAGGAGGAGGAGGAAGGGGAGGATGGAGGAGCAGTTGTAGTAGCAGCACCTCCGAGGACGAGGTGGTTCTTACTCCTCGTTCGAACTGTTACGCCACCATCCTGCGGCTTCGGCGCGTGACCCTGAACGTTCACGCCCCCAGGCGCTGCCGCTCCCATGCCGGCATCCTCTACCTGCCCCTCCACACCCTCTCAAAGGAATCCCTGAAGTCAGTCTTTCGACCCCCAAACCGGTCCAGAACTCCCTTGGCTCGAAGAAGTCCCCAACCTGGCTGGACGAGTTCAGGAAACAGTTGAAGACCCACTCCAACTTGCACGCGGGCTTGACGACGCACAAAACGCGAGCCACACCTTGAAGCGGCGGAGATCCACGTAGCTCTTGAAGTGAGGGGCCAAGCTCTCCAGGAGGGGGTTGTCGAGCACCGCCGAGAAGTCAGGGCCCCCCTCGGTGCCCGTGGGCTGCGGCAGCACCTCGTCGAAGACCTCCTCAAAGTCAAACGAGGTGCTGGCGTCCTGGAGCTTTTTCTTATTGTCCTTATTCTTCTTATCTTCACCAATGAAGAATTCACCAGGTTTGCCCACAGTTGTTCCAACGCCGATGCCACCGCCATCTCCAGTAGGTTTGTTCGAAGCTACGAAGTTGTCAGAGGACGAACCTGGGACCTCAAAGCCTCGCACTGCTGGAAGAGCATCGAGAAGGCTAGACGCAAGCATGCAAGCCACGGTCCCTACTGGGTGAGCTTTGTTTCCACCAGGTTGATCGTGTTCTTGAGGTGGCTGACCAGGAATCGCACCAGCTCCGAAGATGCTCAAGCTGAAACTCTCTCCCTTGCCGCCGTCGTCCATGTAGAACTGCAGAGGCCCAGCGGGCCCCTTCACGAGGTCGTTGCCCTCGCTGTCGAAGGAGAGGTGGTCCCCGTCCGGCAGTTTGACCTTCGTGCAGTGGACGGCCACCGAGTCCCCGTCTACCTCGACCGTGCCGACGTGCTTGCCAACGGTCGGGTCGAAGTCCAGGTAGCGCACGAGATACTCCGCAATGAAGCTCGTGTCCACCTGCATGAGCTCCTCCGTGTACGCGTCCTTCAGCGCATGGCCCTCGTCCAGCGGTTGCGCTTGACCGCCACAGCCTGTTCTGTTCGAAGCACCCGAACGTGATCCTCCTTGCAGTAGTCCGTGACCTCCTGCAGCCCGACCAGAGGCGGAACCACCTCCGTCTGCATGGACCGCTGCTTGGACTCGAACAGCTGCATGGCCTGGAGGATCCTCTGGCGCTTCTCCTTGCAAGTCTTCGCCTTTGCCCTGTCCTTCTTCCCAGGGTTGAAGCGCTTGCCCCGTTGCTTCTTGAGGTTCTTGGTCCTGAACTTGAGGCGCCCCGCTGCCACCACCGCCTTGTCCATGCCGATCGGCGCCGAGGAGGTCTTCGCCAGCGCACCGCCGCGTCCAAAGGCCTCATCCGAAGGGAAGAAGGCACACGGGGGATCTCCAGCTCCTCCTCCTGCGCCTGCATCGAACTTGTCCTTGGGCCTCCACTCGAAGCCTTGCGAGCGCCAGCCCGCACCGGTTGCTGCTTGGCCTCCGTCTTGTGCTGCGGCTGCGGGCCGTACCCCAGATCATAAGGGTACCTCGGCGCCGCCACCACCGCCTGTGGAGGAGGCGGCCCACCCGGGGCTTTCGGCAGTGGCCCGAACCCCAGCCCCAGCTGCTTGAGGGTGAGGTGCGCCGTGCCGAACGTTTTGGCCTTGCTGAGCGCCATCGCGACAGACAACAATGTTAAGCTCGCGAGCGCCCAGGTCGTACTCCAGATGCCTCGCCAGGCGAGCCACCCCAGGCGCACCTGCGCCAGCCGCCAGGTCCAGCGAGTCCACGAAGATCTGGATCATGGCGCAGGCGCCATTTCAGCTCGGGGCGGCAATCCCCCCTTCACGCGCGCCGCCCCATGGCCTCGGCCGACAGGGGCTAAGGAGGAGGAAGAGGAGGAGGAGGAGGAGGAGGAGGAGGAGGAGGAAAAGGAGGAGGAAAAGGAGGAGGAGGAAGGAGGACGAGGAGGAGGAGGAGGAGGAGGAAGGGGAGGAGAAGGGGGAGGGAGGAGGAGGGAGGAAAGAGGGACGGAGGAGGAGGAGGAGGAGGAGGAGGAGGAGGAGGAGAGGAGGAGGAGGAGGAGGAAGAGGAAGAGGAGAAACGAGCGCCAGCCCAGCGTAAAACGGGAGGAAATCTCGAGCGGGAGCGCTGGTTTTGTTGAGACGGCTGCTTTCGGCGGCGAGCAAGAGCACCGTCTTGAGTAAAAAAAGGGAGAAATCTCGAGCGGGAGCGTTGTTGTTGCTGGGGGGCGGCGCCGATGAGAGAAAGAGTGGCGCGCCTGTCCAAGGTAAAACGGGAGGACATTTCGAGCGGGAACGCTGGTTTTGTTGAGACGGCTGCTTTCGGCGGCGAGCAAGAGCACCAGCCCTGAGTAAAAAAAGAGGAAGTCTCGAGCGGGAGCGTTGTTGTTGTTGGCGGGCCGGCCAAAACCGGCCGGTTTTGGCGGCACCCCGAACCGCTTGAGAGCGAGCCTCATTTTCAATGAAAATGCAACTGGCGCCTCGGCGAGAGCGCCAGGGCGCCTGTAAGGGGTCCAACAATTATCACTGATTAATAATTAACACTCAACAACAGCAGCAGCAGCAGCAGCAGCAGCAGCAGCAGCAGCAGCAGCAGCAGCAACAACAACAACAACAACAACAACAACAACAACAACAACAACAACAACAACAACAACAACAATTACTAGCACGTGGGGACACTCCGTTCTCACCAGTGCCAGGGTTTTCATAGGAGGCGGGCAATACCCCCACTTTGTGGGGGGGCCGGTTCAAGCTCTACCAAATTTCCAAACGACTCTTCGCCACCACCCACACCCAGCTTCCCGCCCTATGACGTTCGGACACTTCACTTCGTGGCATGCGGACGACCGTGGCTACTATTCAGGGCCCCGCGGCCGACGACGACGGCGTGCGCGCGCGAAGAAAAAACGAATGTGTCCCGCATGGTATTATTTGACAGGGATGATGGCCCTGGCAGGTGCGCAACCGTTGTTGCAGAAGTTCGAAAAAGTTGCTCGCAAAAGCCCGTTTGACAGAAATGTTTAAAAAGTGTTGGGTTTCCTACGAATCCGCAAGAGCGCGCGGGATGAAATTTTGACAATTTTAAAAAAACCATTGGTTTTTTGATGTTTTTATGTTAAAATCGCTACGAAAACTAAGGTTTTGGAAGGATTTCGTCTTGCGCGCGCGAATGTCCACTTTACCTTATTTTTTGCAAGGGATTCTTGAAATTTGGTTATGTTAGAACAAGAAATGTCATTTTATATTGTTTTTTGCAAGGGAAAGCGGGGGGGAACAAAACAACCGGATCTGGATCACATCGTTTTGCCTGAGACTTCCTCACGAAAATGATGAAAATGTGGCTGCGGCCTAGGCGCGGCGAGGGGGCCGTGCACCAGGGGCCCCAACAATAATTATTCTTTAGAAGTAATAATGTTCAACAACAAGTCTAAAGACTGTTCGCTCTTACTTGCCCGCGTGTCATTCAAAACGAGTTCCCAACACCCTCGATACCCGCCCTTTTTGTCTTCGATCACACCCCCTTTTGGGGGATGATTTCTCTTTGCGGGGGGCGGACGGTTTAAACAGGCGGGCAAACCTGAACGGGCGGACAATCCTTTGTGGGCGTACATGTGCCCGCCATTGGAAGTGGTGTGGGCCCTGCAAAAAAAAGGAGGGGAAGAACGAGGGAGAGTGGGAGGAAGGGAGGGGGAAGGACGACGGAAGAGGGAAAACGCCAGGAGAGAAGGAGCGAAAAGGGGGGCGGTTGATTAGAGGCAGAGAGAGAGAGTGACAGACAGAGAGAGAGAGAGAGAGAAAAAAAAAAAAAAAAAAAAAAAAAAAAAAAGAGGTAGACAAAGAGAAAAAGAGAGACAGAGAGGGGAGAGACATAAAGAATGAGGGAGGGAGGAGGCAGGAGAGGGGAGGGAGAAAGGAGGATGGAGAGGAGGGACAGGGGAGAGGGCAGAGGGGCATAAGGATGAGGGAACAGAGGAGGGAGAGAAAAGGAAGGAGAGGAGGGAGGAGGGAGAGGGAGGAGGAGCAGGAACGTAAAAGCGTGAACGTTCGAGGAAGTCCTCGGCGAAAGCGCCGTTCCTGAAGGAAGTCTCGGGCGGGAGCCCACGACGGGCGGGCGATCCCCTGACGGGCGGGTCGGGCGGGTGGGACATTCAAGCGGGATGCCAGAGTATGGCGAGATCGCGATTACTGAATAAATTCTAACGGCGTCCTTGGCGCAGCGTGTTTCCTGAGCGTCGAAAGCGCGACTTCTGCATACTTCGCATGGAAATCACAAGCGAGAGCGAATAAAATGTGAAGGGTTCTCTGGCGGGAGCGGGGTCTTGATTGAATTGCGAGGAAGTCTTGACTCAATTGCGAGGAAATCTCAATCGGGAACGCCGAACCTGAATACATTGTGAGGAAGTCTCGGATGGGAGCGGGGGTCCTGACTTAATTGCAAGGAAGTCACAGGCGGGAGCACCGATCCCGAGTAAATTGTGAGGAAGTCTCAGAAGCGGGGGTCCTGAGTAAATTTCAAAAGAACTCTCAGGCGGGAGCCGTTGTTGTTGTAATCTGGGGGGCCAGGGGCACAGTTTGAGCACCAAGACCTCCCGTGTCAAAAAACAGGGTGCGAGCGTCGAAGGGCACACTTTGATTGAGAAAAACCAGATGCACCGGTGATGGGGGGATTAGCAATAACTATTCTTCTGAATTGAGACTTCAACAACAACAACACCAACAACAACAACAACAACAACAACAACAACAACAACAACAACAACAACAACAACAACAACAACCACAACCACAACCACAACCGCTCCCGCCAGATATTTCCGCACAATGTATTCCCCTATGGCGTTTTCGCGCGGAACTGCCTTACATTCTATACAGGCATCGCGCCTCGCGTGGGACTTCCTCGCAATTTGTTCAGACGCCGCGCCCTCGACACCCAGCAATGACGCTCTCGCTTCGGATTTCCCAACGATTCATGCAGGACGCACGCTTCAGCAAACCGCCCTCTCGACCTGGCCGCCTGGGCCCGCTTTCCCGACACGCCTGTTAGGGTCTGCCCACCTGATCAGCCCGTCTGGTTCTGCCGCGTGTCTTCTGCTCTTCGCCCCCTCCTGCTACTTTCTCTCGTGTTCCATCCTCCTCTCTCCCCTATGTCCCTTCCTTCCATCCGTCCTCTCTTCCCCTGCCCTAAGAGGCTGCACGAAATACAAGTTGCAGGTATAAAAGGAATACCCCTAATGGAGCGCGATCGAAGACGAAGAGGGCGGGTATCGAAGGTTTGGGACATACGTGCTGAATGGCACGCGAACAGATCAGAGCGAACAGTTTGAAAAACAACTACTATTGTTGTAACTCGGGAGCGAGGGGCCCAGTTTGGTGACCCCACCCTTTCCGTTGTAAAGAACAAGGTGCAGGCCCGGGAAAAGCACGTTGATTGAAAAATACAATGGTCATCGGGAAGGGGGGATCAACAATAATCATTTTCAACAAAAACTTCCGAACACCTCTCGCCTAAAATGGTTGACTGCTCCCGTGAAACTCCCACATCCACCATTTCTTTGGGGATCGCGCTGTCGCTCGAGACTTCCTTAGGACCCATGCAGGACGCACGCTTCAACAAACCGCCCTCTCGACCTGGCCGCCTGGGCCCGCTTTCCCGACACGCCTGTTAGGGCCTACCCACCCGATCAACCCGTCTGGTTCTGCCACGTGCTGTTTGTTCCTGGCCCCCTCTCCTGCTACTTTCTCTCGTGTTCCACCCTCCTCCCTCCCCCATGCCCCTTCCTTCCATCCGTCCTCTCTTCCCATGCATGAGGGGCTGCACGAAATACACGTAAAAGATAAGATTGATATACTCCGGAGGGGTACTGTCTAAGACAAAGGATGCTGGTCTCGAGGGTTTGGGACATACGTGTTGAACGGTACGCGAGCAGGCAAGAGCAGTCTTCAAATGATTGCTGTTGATGTTGGGTTCTCACTTCTGAAGAGTGGGAGCCCACAAAAGACGTACGCGCCCAGCTATGTACATGAACACGGCCCCTCGATCCGCGAGACCGGCCGCGTAATACGAACATTTGCGCAATGCGTACTCTCGAAGCCAGCGTGGATTCATGTACATGTACGTCCTTTTGTCGCTCCTGAGAATAATTATTGATGCTCCCCCGTGCCCGGTAAACATTGCACTCTTCAAATGAAATTGTTCCTCCAAGGATCGCGTCGTGTTTTTTTACAAACGGAAAAAAGGGGTAACCGTAACCAAACTGCGCTGTCGGGTCCCGAACTACAACAACAACAACAACAACAACAACAACAACAACAACGGCTCCCGCCGAATATTTCCTCACAAGTTATTCCCACATCGCGCGCTCGCCCAGGACTTCCTCAGAATGTATGCAGGAATCGCACTCTTGCGTGGGACCTCTCCGCAATCTACTCAGACGCAGCGCCCTCGACACTGAGGAATCACGCTCTCGCTGTGGATTTCCTAACGATTTGTTTAAGGATCGCGCTATCGCTCGAGTTTTCCTCGGGATTCATGCAGGACGCACGCTTCAGCAACCCGCCCTCTCGACCTGGCCGCCTGGGCCCGCCTTCCCGACCCGCCTGTTAGAGTCTACCCACCCGATCAGCCCGTCTGGTTCTGCCACGTGTTTTTTGCTCCTAGCCCCCCTCCTGCTACTCTCTCTCGTTCGTGCTCCATCCTCCTCCCTCCCCCGTGTCCCTTCCTCCCATCCGTCCTTTCTTCCCCCGCCTTAGGGGCTGCACAAAATACACGTTGCAGGTAAGAAAGATATACCCCTAAGGGAGCGCTATCGAAGACGAAGAGGGCGGGTATCGAGGGTTTGGGACATACGTACTGCATGTCACGCGAGCAGAACAGAGCGAACAGCTTTAAAAACAACTACTTTTGTTGTAACTCGGGAGCCAGGAGCCCAGTTTGGTGACCCCACCCTTTCCCTTGTAAAGGAGAAGGTGCGAGCCCCGGGAAAAGCACTTTGATTGAAAATACAAATAGTCACCAGGCAGGCTTTAGACTACGGAATTCGCCAAAAACTTCCGAACATCTCTCGCCTAAAATGGTTGGCTACTCCCGTGAAACTCCCACATCCACCAGCGTCACCTCACTGTGTTCCACAGTGCGCTGGAACTCTGTCTTGGGAGAATCCCCGCGAACCTCCATCATCCCCATCCTCCACCTTCTCCTCCTCCTCCTCATCCTCCTCATCCTCCTCCTCAACATCCTCCTCCTCCTCATCATCATCATCCTCATCCTCCTTTCTACATGAAGCAAACCTTAAGTAGTACCTGTGGCGTTCTTCCTCCTCCTCCTCCTCCTCCTCCTCCTCCTCCTCCTCCCTCTAGGAAACGTTCCAAAAACCTGTTGCGCTATCCGCTCACTGAGCGCCAGTCTATATGAGCCGGCTGCTTGTCGAATGCAACCGTGCTGGGCACGACAGGCTCCCGAATCGAGCTTGGGCACGGTCCACTCGGGGGAGAGGCACGATCGGTGCACGGACGCCGAGGACGGCACCCGCTTCACGGCAGCATGGCGCCGACGGCGCCCCTGTGGGCCAAGGGCAACCGAGACAGAAGACCGCGGCATCGACGCAGGTGCTGACCTCTAACCTGCGGAGGGAGGAGGGAGGAGGAGGAGGAGGAGGAGGAGGAGGAGGAGGAGGAGGAGGAGGAGGAGGAGGAGGAGGAGGAGGAGGATGAGGAGGGGGGAGGAGGAGAGGAGGAGGAGGAGGGCACGGGACCCCACGCGCTCCCCCGCGGACGCAGGATATGGGATCGCCCATCTCGGCCGTGAAGAGGAGCCTGCCGTCGGAGCGCGCGGGCGCATCGAGAAGGGGATACTGACTCGGCGCAACCGCGATCCGCGCCTCCTCCTCCTCCTCCCTCCTCCTCCTCCTCCTCCTCCTCCTCCTCCGTCCTCCTCCTCCTCCTCCTCCCCCGAAGCCCTCTCCCTGTATCCGCACAATTTGCTGATCGCCCCCAGACGAGAAGGTGGGAGCTTGCAACCCGCTGCTGCACCCTCTCCAGCCCGCGGTCCTCCAGCGATCCCCATCCTCACCCTCTGCCGTCTGCCCTCTGCAGACTCTTGCGGAGTTCTGCTCGAGAATCCTGTCACGGTGGTCGACTACGGTTGCGTGAACTGGCTGCCCGTCTACCGCCCCACACCCTAACAATTCAAAGAGAAAACGCAAAAAAAAAAAAAAAAAAAAAAACTGTTGGCGCTCAGCGCGGATTTCTTGCATCTGCGCTGGACCCAGGGCCCAGCGCGGATCCAAGAGATCCGCGCGGGGCGCCACAGAATTGTGTGCATGGCGTTTTTATGCGCCGAACAGTACGACCCGGTAGAGATGCGAGGATAGAAGACATGCACACGCGTGCGCATCGCACAGGCACGTGCGTGTGGTATGCAAGTGGCCTCGTTCGTGCTGCCGCGGTCCTCGGACAGGAGGGCTGGATCGGACGCGTGATGGAGGGGCGCCGTGGAGATACGATGACGCACGGGACATGGAACGGCACAGTAATGCGCACTGCCGGGCTAGCACTTAAGCACGCGCTCATAAGCACTCGCTCTCACCAAAAGCGGTAGCGTCGGCTGCAGCTGGGCCAAACGACTATAGAACACCGGAAGGGGCAGCGTCTCAGAACCCCCCCAAACTACCAGACCTCCGACGCCGTAACGCCTTCATAAGTGACTCCTGGGGCTCTCGGCTCCTTCCCAGGGACCGCTGTGGCCCAGGAGGGGCCGAAGAAGGGCCTCCAGAGGCCCAGATTGAGGAGAAACGCCAGCATCGCAAGAATCAAGGCGTCCGAGGTCTGGGCTCAAGGGCCCTGCAAACGTGGCTCTAAGACACGACAAAGCTATCATGTATTTCCCCAGTGAGTTTCAAAAAGAAGACGACAGCGCACGCACTGGAAACACTTAACAATAGGACAGGGTTGTCTGTCACGAACGACCCAGCATGAGCCTTCATGCCTGCGGCCTTTGCCCACCTGATTCCCTCCCTCTTGTCTCTCATTCCCTTCCATCTCTCCCTGCGCTCGTGCGGGACATGTGTGCGCATGCCCAGGGCTATGCACTGGCTGGGCTACCCACTCGCAAGGGGGAGGTCCGCTCCTCCTCCTCCTCCTCCTCCTCCTCCTCCTCCTCCTCCTCCTCCTCCTCATCCTCCTCCTCCTCCTCCTCCTCCTCCTCCTCCTCCTCCTCCTCCTCCTCCTCCTCCTCCTCCTCCTCCTCCTCCTGTCTCGCACCCTCTCGCGTCCGTCGGGCTGCTCTGCTGATTGTCGCGCCTCTGCCCTGTCCACCAGCAGCCCAGACGTGCCGCACCCAAAAGCCTGGCCGCATCCCCACCCGAAAACACCACATTCGAGGGGCCCTCGGAACCCTGGGGCGGCAACTCCGAGGCCCTCTTCGCAAGAGGGCTCCGAGGGGGCAAGGGACAGTGGACCAAGAACACGAACGACACCACCCCACCCACGGCCCCACGGGGCGCAGCGTATGCCAGGAAATCTGGCGTGGCTTGTCGCGTGGTGCACGCCGCGGCCCCCGAGGGGCCGCAGCGCAACATGGAGGGCCGCAGGTGGGGTGGCGTCGTCTGTTTCTCGGCCGGGGAAGACCGCCGCCACCGTCGTCGCGAGAGCGCGGGGATCCTGTCGACCCGAGGCGTGCGCGTGCGAGGGACGCCCGCTGGGAGAGACTGGCGCTTCGCGAACGGGAGAAGCAGGAGCGCCAGGCTGGCCCCGAGACGGCCTCCGGACGGCCACGAGGGTCGGGGGCGCGCAAACATGGCTTAGCGGTCCAAGGATTTCGTGCGCGGCCGGCCGCCAAGTCCATGGGTCGGGGAGGGTGCCCTCCCCACAGTGCGGCCGGTGCCGCCCCGCTCGGCGTCGGAAATCCGTGAGTTCCCATGGAAACAGGAGCCCTCGCTAATCCACGCCCCCGTGATCCATGCTTCCGATCGCCCGAGAGAGGGTCCAGAAGTGCTCCCGAGCATTTCCGGGTGAAGTGTCCTTCCCGGCCCCCCCCCCCCCCTGAAACTCCAGGGCCCCTGCGGGACCCCTGCACGGACTCCCACTGCGGGACCGAGCCCTCCCCGGCGCACCCCCGAAGGAGCCTGGACAAGAACACACCACCGCCACCCCCGACCACCCCCCTGCCCCTCTGCCTCCCGCGGCGGCCGCGAAGGCGGTGGGGATGCGCCTCCCTCCTCCGCTGTCGGGGGTCCTGGCCGAGCAAATCGTCCGAGTCCACCGGCCCGCCTCGGCTCCTGATTCAAACGCCCTGAGCTGAAATCGTCCGTTAATTCCAGCAGGCATATTGCACGAGATGTCTCACCGCCTCCAGACTTCAACGCCACCAGCATGAGAGATGAAAGCTCTGCATGCGGTGCCCGCGCTCGGATTGGTGCTTGGAGCGTTGCCAACTTGGCAGCGCCGCTGCTGCTACTGCTGACACAGTGCCTACCACTGATATATTGCCGCTCGGGGGCATCAACGGACCATCTCACCGATCCTGGCCAGGCCGATCCTGGGCCCTGCCAGACTTCGGAGGTGGCTGGTTGATGTCCCCCGGCATCTGGCCCAGTGACCTTCCAGGTTGGCCCGGTGAGCATAACGTGTCCAGGCCGCCCAGCGGGGGTATCTAACATGGTGGTCCCGAGCTGCGACGACGTATTCTGGCCACTCAGGGGGATATCTAACATGGTGGTCCCGAGCTGGACCCACGTGTTCTACATGTCCAGGCCACCCAGCGGGGTATCTAACATGGTGGTCCCGAGCTAGACCCACATGTTTTCAAGTACCCAGGCCACCCAGGGATATCTAACATAGTGGTCTCGAGCTGGAACCACATGTATTCACCTGTCCAGGCCGCCCAGGGGGATATCTAACATAGTGGTCCCGAGCTACGACGACGTGCTTTCATGTGTCCAGGCCGCCCAGGGGGTATCGATCATGGTGGTCCCGAGCTGGATCCATGTGTTTTTACGTGTCCAGGACACACTCGGGGGGATATCTAACACGGTGGTCCCGAGCTGGACCCACGTGTTTTCACGTGTTCAGGCCACCCAGAGGGGATATCTGACATTGTGGGCCCGAGCTGGAGCATGTGTGCTCACGTGTCCAGGCCATCCAGGGGGACATCTAACATGGTGGCCCCGAGCTGGACCCACCTGTTTTCACGAGTTCAGGCCGCCCAGGGAGGTATCGATCATGGTGGTCCCGAGCTGGAACCACGTGTTTTCACGTGTCGAGGCCACCCAAAGGGAATATGCAACATGGTGGTCCCCAGCAGGAACCACGTCCTTTCACGTGTCCTGGCCGCCCAGGGGGGGAATCTAACATGGTGGTCCCGAGCTGGAGCCGTGTGTTTTCACGTGCCCAGACCACCCAAGCCCGAGCTGAGGCCGTGTGGTTTTACGTGTCCAAATTGCCCAGTGGGTATCTAACATTGCGTCGGGCCCAGCACAGCATTTTCAGGAAACGCACGGGGTGCCAAAAGGCGGTCCCCCCCCAACACAGATCCCAGTACATAAGAGTTATGTGTTCCTGCTCTGGCCAGGGGGGTGCGCTTTGGGGGCCTCGTCTGGGAAGGGGGAGGTGCGAGGATGTGTCGAGCGGGAGCGCGAATTTGGATATCGATCATGGTGGTCCCGAGCTAGAACCTACGTTGTTACGTGTCCAGGCCGCCCAGGGTGGTATCTAATATGGTGGTCCCGAGCTGGACCCACGTGTCCAGGCCACCCAGGTCCAGGCCACCCAGCGAAATATCGAACATGATGGTCCCGAGCCGGTTTTCACATTTCCAGACCAATCAGGGGATATCTGACATGGTGGTCCCGAGCTGAACCACGTGCTTTCACGTGCCCAGGCCGCCCATAAGGGGAATATCCAACAGTGTGGTCCCGAGCTGGAACCACGTGTTCGCACGTGCCCAGGCCACCCGAAGGGGGGTGTTCCGAAATGGAGGGTGGAACTACAAGCGGGCGCTGCCACTGGGCACTGGGGCCCTCGGTGGAGCTCCCTATGAGGGCCACGGAACGTGTGAGGGGTGCTCCGACATGAGAGTGGAACCGCATGCGGGCGCTGCCACTGCAACCTTCGGTGAAGCTCCCCATAGGGGGCAACCAAACGCATGAGGGGTGCACCGAAATCCGGGTGGAGCCGCATGCGGGCGCTGCCACTGGGGCCTTCGGTGGAGCTCCCTATCGGGTCACGAAACATGTGAGAGGTGCGCCGAAACGGCAACTTTCGGACGGCAAAGGCAGGGATGGGGGTTGGAGGAGGAGGAGGAGGCTGGGGGGAGGAGGGGGCAGCGGGACGAGGAGGAAGGACGCGGGGCGCTGTTCTTTCCAGACGAAGACCCGACACCACAACATGGTTGGGAGAAACAAACGTCGAGAGATTGGGCCTGCAGCCTACACCTTGCGAAATGCTTTAGAAATCATGGGTTAAGAAATTCATAGTCTCAGAACTCGAATAAAAACCCAAAAGTTCCATTCAAATCTTAGGATTTACATTGAAACGTTAAGAATAATCGAGACTCTGGCCAAAAATTTAAGTTTTCTTAAGCATCGCCTAAGGTGTAATCCGGAAACTCCTGGCGCAGAGCGGCGGCCGCCGAGAGAGGGTCGCGCGGGCCTGATGCGGGGCTCCCTCAGGCCGCTGCGCGCAAGAGCACGGTCGGGCCTCCCCTCCAGCGCAGGAGCAGGGAGGCAGGGGAGGAGCTGAGGCTGTCGGCGCTGCGCACCCGCAGGCCGTCGAGCTGCAGAAGGGGAGGCGGAGCAGGGTGAGAGGAGGAAGGGTTTCAGGGGGATCGGGGGCTCTTAAGCGCCTTGACGGGGTTGCACGGGGTCCTTGCAGGCTTTTGGGGGAAAGGAGTCAGACGGGGAGACAGGAGGAGGAATAGAAGGAGTGGGAAGAGGGAGGAGACGGAGAAGCACAAAGAAGCGGAGGGCACTCCACAAGCTCCTCGTTCATTGTTCTGCCTGCGCCTGTCACGAATGGCGCCAGTAGCGTAGCGCAGTGTAGGCACATAGTGTAAAAGAGCCTCCCGTGAAACACGAACGCCATGGCCACTGCAACACTAATATCGGCGAGCGCGGGCCATAATCCAACACCTTGAGCTGAACCAACGTGAAGATTAGGTCTGCCCGCACCAACAAAACATTCCTCCTTCTCCGTTTCCCACATCGCCCGTCCTCCTCATACTCATCCCCCTCCCCGTCCCTCCCTCCTCTCCGCCTCCCTCATCGTCCATCTCCTCCTCCGCCTCCTCCTCCTCCTCCTCCTCCTCCTCCTCCTCCTCCTCCTCCTCCTCCTCCTCCTCCGCAGCTCCCTTTTCCTCATTATTTCTCCCCTCCTCCTCCTCCTCCTCCTCATCCTCCTCCTCCTCTCCTCCTCCTCCTCCCCTCCTCCTCCTCATCCTCCTCCTCCTCCCCCTCCTCCTCCTCCTCCTCCTCCTCCTCCTCCCCCTCCTCATCATCCTCCTTCTCCTCCCCCTCCTCCCTCCTCCCCCTCCTCTCTCCCCCCTTGTCTGCGGCCATCCCTGCTCGCAGCCCGCCTCATCTACATTGGCCACGGCCCGGTGCTCCGCGTGCGCACGCTCGCCCAGACGCTCGATTGTCGCCGGCCCCGGTCGTGCACAGGAGGTGGCAGCCGAGGTACTCCGAAGAGCTTCGAAGTCAGCGCAAGCCCTACGGTCGGGCCTGATTGCAGAGGACGCGCGAGAGGACACGAGACCCTTCCGAGGGCCACGGTTCCCCAGGACCGAAGAGGACGTGGGAGGCAAAAAGCACGGGGCACAAGCGTACCCTTGATCTGAAAGGGTCGACCTACTTCGGAGCCCGGCCAACCATAGCAACTAGACTATAGCGAGAATCCTGCCTCGACTCTGTCGAGGCCTTGGAGCTGAGAGGGTGCCTACGTCGGCGCGGATTGCACGGCGCATCCAAGTCGCTCAAGATTTGCCCAAGAGCATGCCGGCGGGCCCTTGCATAACAGCAGGTCGCCCCGCATACCATGGGCTTCCGAAGAACACGGTCTTCCCGTCCCCTCAAGCCACAAGCTCCCCCACGGCCCCCACCCCACCTCGTCTCGGGCTCTCCCTCCTCTTCCCCTCTCCTCCTCGTCCCTCGCCCCCCTCCCAGCGGGCCCCCAGAAGCCCGCCCTCCCGCCCCTGCTCGAGACCCCTGCCAGCCCAATAACAAAAATCGTGACTATAGTCCGGCCCCAAACACTGACCCTAGCCGAGGGCACGGAAAACATAGCGAGTGTTGCGAGCGGGGGCGCGGACTACACCCTGCGAAATGCTTTAGAAATCATGGGTTAAGAAATTCATAGTCTGAGAATCTGAATAAAAACCCAGAATGTCTATTCAAATCTTGGAATCTACATTGAAACATTAAGAATAATCGAGACTCTGGCCGAAAACTTAAGTTTTCTTAAGCATCGCCTAAGGTGTACAGCAACCTGGGAGAACCATGACTACAATGATGAATCTCGAGGTAAGGAAAAAGTGCCGGCGCCCGGCGCCGGGGCCGCCAGCCTCAAGTCGGGCGTGTCCCCCATACAGGGGGAGTTCCGACGAAAAACAAATTTGCTCACTGCGTGGAGCTCCCCATATGTGCATCTCATGTTTTGTGTCATGCCACAGTGAGCGTCTGTTCATGAGCGCACTGACGAGCAAACCGTTCGAGACATCCCCGCAAAATGGCCGCGAACGTGCCCGTGTCCTACCCCCTGGCGGCTCTCCTTAGGGATGCTTGTTGGGCATGAAAACGAACAAACCGCCTGAGACATCCCCACAAACTGGCCGCGAAAGGGCCCGTGAAAACACCCCTGGCGGCTCCCCATTTGGGGTGCTGAAACCAGCGCCCCGCCTGAGACATCCTCACAATCTGCTCTGAAAGCCAAGGATGTTGGGCATGACAACGAACAAACCGCCTGAGACATCCCCACAAACTGGCCGCGAACGGGCCCGTGAAAACACCCCTGGCGGCTCCCCCTAGGGGTGCTAAAACCAGCGCCCCGCCTGAGACATCCTCACAATCTGCTCTGACAGTCAAGGATGCTGGGCATGAAAACGAACAAACCGCCGCCTGAGACATCCCCACAAACTGGCCGCGAACGGGCCCGTGAAAACACCCATGGCGGCTCCCCCTAAGGGTGCTGAAACCAGCGCCCCGCCTGAGACATCCTCACAATCTGCTCTGAAAGCCAAGGATGTTGGGCATGAAAACGAACAAACCGCCTGAGACATCCCCACAAACTGGCCGCGAACGGGCCCGTGAAAACACCCCTGGCGGCTCCCCCTAGGGGTGCTGAAACCAGCGCCCCGCCTGAGACATCCTCACAATCTGCTCTGAAAGCCAAGGATGATGGGCATGAAAACGAACAAACCGCCTGAGACATCCCCACAAACTGGCCGCGAACGGGCCCGTGAAAACACCCCTGGCGGGGTGCTGAAACCAGCGACCCGCCTGAGACATCCTCACAATCTGCTCTGAAAGCCAAAGACGTTGGGCATGACAACGAACAAACCGCCTGAGACATTCCCACAAACTGGCCGCGAACGGGCCCGTGAAAACACCCCTGGCGGCTCCCCTTGCGAGTCTGAGTATGACTAGGTCTGAGTATGAGTAGGTCTCAGTCCGTGCGTTGAATAACTCAGACAGACTATGAGAAGGTCTGAGTATGTGTAGGTCTGAATATGAGTAAGTCTGTGTATGAGCAGGTCTGGGAACGAGTCTGGGTATGAGTAAGTCTGGGTATGAAGGAGTCCCAGCATGAGTAAGTCTGAGTATGAGTAGGCCTGCATGATGTGTGTTGAATAAATCAGACCATGAGAAGGTATGAGTATGAGTATGAGTAGGTCTGAGTATGAGTAAGCTTGTGTATGAGTAGGTGTGTTCTCTCTGGTTCTCTGGAGTCGGCGTCGTCCGAGTAATAACAAGAACCCCATCTTAGGATATGGGGAAATGCTCACAAAATACTCCCAAAATGTCAAAACATATTCTAAAAAATAGTCCCCATACTATGTTTTGATTATTTTTGAATATCCCCCCTGTAGAGGGATAGGCCCGATAAAGACGAGTCTGACGACGACGGCCGCCATCTGTGCACCCGTCTGCCCAGAGCCCCAGCAAATGGAAACTTGAGGCCGAGGGGTCGCCGTCGCCGGGAGCTGGGCGGGCGGGACCAGGGGCCCCACTCCGCACAGGATGCCCCCGGGAGACGGACGGTGCCTGCTCCTCTTTGGTTGGCCCTGCTGCGACCACTGGTCCAACTCGCCTGTGCAGAGAGTGCTGGAGCACGTGCGCGGCTGGAGCCCCGCGTGGAGCGCGCGGAGGCCGCGCGCTGGAGATACACGTGCGGTAAAACAGGGCTAGGATCGGGATCAATCGCTCCAGAGCGTTCCGGAGAGCGCTCTCAGAGCGTTCCGGAACGCTCTGGAGCGGCCGCGGCGCCCAATACATCCTCCGAACCCGCCGATTCTCAGAGATTTCGAGTTATCCCGATCCGATGTTGTCCCGATCTTCGCGTCGTTTTAAGTGGGATTTTCGACGAAAAATAAAACATACCCCCAAAATGCCCCACAGGGTTCCAAAATATTCAAAACATAGTCCCCAGACTATTTTTGGATTATTGTTTGATTATTCTGGGGGGATTGTTTTAGCTGTCGTCGAAAATCCCCCTGCAGGGGGACAGGCCCGACTTAAGGTTAGCGTGCCGCTCCGCAGCAGCGCGTCGTTTTTCGGAGGATCAACCTGCCCGGCCGCACGGCAAGCCGCAGCGCCGGGGAGGCGCGCGGCCGCACCCCGCGGCCGGCTCTCGCCCGGCCCCCGGCCACGCCGTGCGCCTCCCCGCTGCCCCGCACCTCGCCATCGCTCGGACGTCCATTCCCTGTGCTTTTTTCGGTTTCGTGCGTGGTTTTCTTCGCCCAATGATCAAGGCTGCTCCTCGATGGTCCTCGCCGGAAGAAAAACGCACACGTCCGAGCGATGCCGAGGCACGGGACGAGGACGAGCACCGAACTCGAGAACGGAGCGCGGACAACTGCAGTGCGGGCGCGGCCGCAAGAAGCCCTCGCAAGAAGCCAAACCCTGAGAGTCCGTGCGCGAGGTGCACCCGAGGGGAAACCTGGAGCACCCTTGAACGCAGCAGCTCCTCCAACGCCTGCGGGAAGTCACCGCGCAGCGCGAGGAGCGAAGAAACCCAGGATACCCTGACGAAAAGCAGACGGCTTCTTGATGCGCGCCCCCACTGTATAGACAGGAGGACCGACGCCGGATCGCACGCGAGATCGGTCCACGTGGCAGCGAGAGAGAGAGAGAGAAAGATAGGGAGAGGGGTGCCACCTCGGCAGAGCTGTGCCCCCGGAGGGGGACAGAAGGCAGAGCAGAAACCGATCAGCCAGTCCTCTCCCAGGGCCCAGGTTCGAGCTCAGCTCCTGGTTTGGACAGCTGCGGAGGGGCTGCTTCTGGAGAAGCATCCAGGGAGCTCCAGGGCTAAAAAAAAAAAATCGCAGGAAGGAGAACGAGCCTTCCCCTGAGACCGGCCAGAGAGAGGGCCCGCGGCAAGATGACGGCGAAAAGCCTCCAGGACCCCTTTTCCTTCCGAAATTATATTCTCCTCGCGGCGGCCCCGAAAAAGTCGGCCCCCGGACATCCCCCGGGGCGTGTTCTGGCAAGATTGTCGGGGCGAGTCCAGCCGTGGCAAGAAGGAGCCTCCAATAGGCCCAACAGTAAGAGAGAGAGCGAGAAAAAAAATAGAGGGAGAAAAAAACACTTTGGCCCACGACCGCGCACGCAACTCAAACGCAGACGCATTTGTGCCGAACGCGCTCGAATCGAAGCCGTGAAACCCTGGCATAAGACAAAGCGAACAGCATGTGTCTCTACATATATAAACAAATGGCGACTCATATACATATATATATACACATGTAGTATACATACCTATATATATGTGCTGCCGTATACAGCTATGTATATGTATATATACATATACGTGCAAGTGTGTAGTACGAACGTCAACTTATTCATTCGATTTCCTCTCGGCGGCAGACGCCCGGAGATGGCTCGAGCGGACGAATGGCGCGGTGCGGGAGACCCCCCTGGCGCGCTCCCCTCCCGGAGCGGGCGCAAGCCAGGCCCAGCTCGGCCTGGCGAGCGGCGGCGGCTGAGGTTGGATCGAGGGAGCTAACGAAGGATAGAGGAGGGCAATCCTGCTCTGCTGAACCTCCTCACCCCCGTCCTATATATATATATATATATACACACACACATCCTCCCCATCCTGCTCCTCCTCCTCCTCCTCCTCCTCCTCCTCCTCCTCCTCCTCCTCCTCCTCCTCCCCCACAAATGCACCATATGAATACTACTCTTCTCTCTCCCCTATCGAAATCCAAAATATTCAGCCCCTCTCCGCGTAATCTTTTCTTGCACACAGGATTCCCGGGAGATGGGTTTTCGCTTGGGCATTTGTGTCAAAATGTTGTTATCGCTGAAGCGCTGGTCTCATTTTCGGGCTTCCGCTCGTTCCGAATCGTGTTCCCGTTGAAGCGCTGGCCTCATTTCCGCGCTTCCGCTCGTTCCCAATCGTGCTCCCGCTGCAGCGCGGGCGTTTTCGGTCCTTCCAAACAAGCCCCAAAATCTAAAAAATGGCCCGCCGAAGACACCATCGGAAGTGATTGCACATTCGGTGTCGACTCGTAGATTCTTCAGGCCGCAGAAGCCCCCCACTTTGGGCGTCGTCGTCTTCAGGAAGTATCAAGCGGGAGCCCCGTTTCTGCTTTGAGAAGGCGATGTTGAAAGCAGCGCTAGCGGGTGCTCTCCATCAGCCCCGCCTTGTGTGGAGATTCTCGGGGAGCCCAAGGAGCTTGACATGGAGCCACAACTCCAGACCAGCCCAGACCTCTCGAAGACTACCCACCCACACACTCCAAAGAACCTGGCACCATGCCATGACATGCTGTACATGGTTGTGTTTTGCGCCGCTAGCCGCTCAGCTATGCCATGCTTTGCGTTGCAACGCTTTGTGATGCAATGCTTCACTGCGCAATGCCACGACATGCTATGGCATGCTACGCTCTGCCGCGCTCTTCTACGCCATGCCATGCCGTGCTTTACCATGCATCGCGTACCCTCTCACGATCATTGCCCTGCTCGACATCCGACTGCGCGAGTAAAGAGGAGATCTATGCCATAGTCAGGGATGGGAGGGAGGGGTAGGACGTCAGATATGACGCGAGCGCACCTAGCTTGTCCGTCCTCCTCCTCATCCTCCTCCTCCGCCTCCTCCTCCTCCTCCGCCTCCGCCTCCCCCGCGCGCGCTCCCACGTGCGCGCCCCCACGCGAGCTGGGACGCAGGGGTGAAGCCCCCGAGAGGCTTGGGGAGACCGAGCCAACCTGCCAAGGGCGCCGACGACCTCTGAGCGGCAGGCACGATTTGGCGGCGCGCACAAGGGGGTGGAAGGAAGGGGGAGGGCGTCTTGGAAGGAGGCTGCTTCTCAGAAGGCGCCGGCTTTGCATCTATAGAGAAGGCCCGCGCCTTCGAGGAAGCAGGGGTGCTCCTAAGAAGCCCTCCCCCCTCCCCCCGCACCCCCCCTCTGCGCGTGGCTGAATGGTGCACACCTCCGGGGAGCAACGAAGCCCCACCTCGGCCCCACGTGCGCCCGGCTCTGCGAGGAACGCCGCTGGCGAGAGGCCCAGAGGAAGGGCCCAAGAGGAATGATGGGCCTGTTGTCCACCACCACCAGCAGAAGTTGGAGGGGGAAGGAGGTGGAGGACGAGGAGGAGGAGGACGAGGAGGGGGAGGAGGAGGAGGAGGAGGAGGAGGAGGAGGAGGAGGAGGAGGAGGAGGTGGAGGAGGAGGAGGTGGAGGAGGACCCCCTCGCTCTCCAACTTATGGTGGTGGTGGTGGTGGAAAACAGGCCCATCAAGGAACACCGAGAGGTCCTTGCTCCGAGGCTTGGGGCTGCAGGGCTGGCACACGGCTCCGTCCTGGCCGCTGGGGCTCCGCGGCCGTGGCACGGGGACCCGCACGCACCGTGAGAGCCTGGCGTCTCCATCTTTTCGAGCCCGGCGTCTTCGCCCTTCTTCGGGCCCCAGGACCCTTACAGATGGATCTGGCTCGGAAAAAGATGCAGACAGATGGGGTCCAGGGCTCTGGTCGTGATTTTTGTTTCGCGATGTTGCAACTTGTTCGCTGCGTCGGATCTCAGGGTAGGGTCCCGCCCCCGGCGCCCTGGCCGCGGGGATGCAGCGGCAGGTGGCATGGGGCCTCGCCCGCATGGCCCTGGCCCGAGGCGGCCCCCGCCCAGAAGGCTTGGCGCATAAAGAGGCAGCGGCTCCTGAGGGGCACGGGTACAGTCAACCCGCTCGGTAAGGATGCGCGAGAAGGATGCAAGGGCCTTGGACGCTCATTTCGGAGCTTTTCAAGCGGGGCGCGGCCATCGGAAGTGGCCAAGGATGGACCGAGGATAGGGGGCCACATGCGAACCCTACCCCTACACTCCAAGATTTCTGAGGGGCAGGGTGGGGTTCACTTCGTTCGTCCCTCAGAAATGAAGTGAACGAAGTGAACCCCACCCTCCCCCTCAGAAATCGTGGGGTAGCGGCAGGGTTCGCATGTGGCCCCTCACGAGGAGGCAAGGACGCAAGGTGTACCTTTGGAAAGGCTGCCCGTCCCTACTTTGCGGATTGGCTGTAGCCTGGGCCCCGGGGCCAGTCGGCCCAGGACAGCTCTTCGTGCTAAGATTCGGGCGGGTGCTAATGGGGGTTGGCCCACATGGGGAGGGGGGGGGGGGGAAGAAAAGGGCCCAGACGGGGCCCTGCCGGGCCACTTTTGGAGCTGGCAGGTGCCCCAAAGCAAGGGCCCCTTTGGAGGCTTTTTCCCCACCACCAATTTAGGTCAGAGGAGAGGAGGACGAGGAGGTGGAGGAGGAGGAGGTGGAGGTGGAGGAGGAGGAGGAGGAGGAGGAGGAGGAGGAGGAGCTGAGACCCTGAGTCCTGAGATGCCTTGTTGGCGGCCCCGGGGGGGGGGGGGCCCAGGCAGGGCCCCCGGAGGCCCGCGAGGGAGGCGCACCGCACCTCCTCCGGGCCCGCCTCCCTTGGGGGTCCCGCCTCTGCCTCCCGTGGCGAGCGGGCACAGGGTCCCGGTCGGCGGTGAGCCCGCCCGCGAGGCCCCGACTGGCCCCGGCTGAGCTCTGCGAGGCTCAGGAGGCTCACGAGGCCGGCAGTCTATCGGAGGAGGGAAAGGCACCCCGACCCCTGCTGACGACCTACCAGACCACCCCAACCCGACCCGAAGACCCGGATTTCGAATTGGAGGGGGGGGGCGAGCTTCATGTGTGTGTTTTTGTTCCATGCTCCCCGGCCCCCCCAGCTGGAAAATTGAGGGCAAATGGAGGCCTTCGGGTTGAGTTGGGGTGGTTTCGTGGGTGGTGACCTGCCTTTGCCTGGTTGGCCCCCTCTGGGGGGCCTCCTGGGACGCCCTCGTCGCCACCGCTGGATTCTCCTCGAAACCGTGGTCAGAACGCACCCCGGGAGAGGTCCGAGGAGCAGAGGCATCGGTGCCTTCTGGCTCCCCACCGAGGCTCACGAGGCCGGCAGTCCACGCCTCGTACCCGGGAGGCGCACCCGCAGTCGAGTCCGACACCTGCGAAACGACGTCGGGCAGCTTTGGCCTCGTGCACCCCGTGTGCATGAGCAGCGGCGCGACCAGCCCGAGCGGAGGAGGGCAGATCCGGGTGCCGTGTGGTGAGCACGGCACTGCAGCTTGGGAGTGCGAGGAGCAGGCGCCACTCGCTGCAATGCTGGACGCTGGGGGATGGCCTCCTGCCGCAAGGCAGCACGATGGCGCACAGATACACGGGCGTCGTCACGCAAACCGAAGAAGGTACGTATCAACCTCGTCTCCCCATCGCTCGGACGTCCATTCCCCGTGCATTCCTCGGTCTCGTGCTGGTTAAGTCGGGCATGTCCCCCTACAGGCGGATTTCGGAAGAATTGACACACACACACAAGAAAACGGGAAATCGTCACTATAGATTTGTTTTATGCAGAGGGACGTCTGCATAAGAAATGTCCTGGCCCTGGCGCCTGCAGGTGGGCCTCTCCAGGGGCCCAGGCTGCGCATAAGAGCCGGCCACGGCGATTTCAGAAGGGCCCTCTTGCCCACAAATGACTGGGCACAAAGCCCAGGGCTCCCCCAGACTGTTCCACGTTGTCCGAACCGTCGTCTCCCCCTCCACCTCCCACACGCTCCTAAGCCACGGCGATTTTAGAAAGGCCCAGGGGCACGCGAATGAATGGGCACAAAGCCCAGGACTCCCCCAGATTGTTCCACGTTGTCCGAACCGCGGCGTCCCCTCCACCTCCCATCTGTTCCTAAGCCAAGGCGATTTTAAAAGAGCCCAGACGCCAATGAATGGACACACACCAGGATTCCCCACGGCTGTCCATCTGCTCTGGCCTTTCGTCTTCCCCTCCGCATCCCGTGTGTTCCCCTGTCTTCCTGGGGAACCGACGACGACGACGACGACCCGTGCCTCTGTGTGTGTGTTTCCCTCCTGAGAGCTGCCTTCCCACGGCGCGGAGGAAAGTGGGTGGACGGTCCGCGCGCCCGGCGGCGCACGGAACAAGGGGGGGGGGCGCGCGAGGGGGGCCCAGGATCTCCGGGGAAGGCTTCTCGAGCAGGCGGGGGGGGGGGGCCTCTTGGCAGCCCCGCTGGCCCGCCCACGTCCGGAGGCCGCCCGGCTGGAACACGGCCTCCGTCGGCGGCGAGGCAGAGGCGGTATCCGCACCAGCGTAGGACTCATCGGGGGCACCGATCGGCAAACTGCTGCCCGCCGCGCCAGGGGAGCGGGGAGGAGAGGAGGGAGCGGCCGCGCGGGGGGGGGGGAAGGAGAGAGGCGCCCAGACGTGGAAGAGCCTCGCGGTGAGCGGCAGCCCAGCTGGGACAGGAGTGGACGCCCTGCTGCTCGGCCCACCGTTGGAGGCCGCCCAGCTGAGCCACGAGAAGAGGCGGGCCCTGCGCGAGATGGCACAGCGGCCTCCCACGGCGGCTTACGCGGGCCGCCAGCGCCGCGCGCTGCACTGGAAACGAGGGCGCTTATGCACGACCTGACGCGGGCATCTTACGCGCCAACGTCGACGCAAACGACCCGGTTTCTTGCGTCGCTCAGGTGGGACAGGAGTGGATGGGGCCAAAGGATCGCACCGCGTCGCGCCAGGATGGAGACAAATCGTGCTCCAGATCAGGCCGCAGCGCGGATGCATCCACGATGCGACATGATCCTGCGACCCCGCGTGCTCTGGCCCCGGCGGGCCGCGTCCCCAGAAGTCCCCGGAGGAGGTCCCCGGGGGCCCGTGGAGGTATCCGAAGCCTCTCGAAGTCCCGAGGGCTCCAGAGGCACACTGGACGAAGCAGGGGGACGCGCCAAGAGGGAAACAAGAGCTCGAGAGCCTCGGCCCGGCACTCTGGCGCACGGCCGACGGAGAGACGAGAGCCGCGCATCCTCGCACTTCGAACCCAGCCACGACCCGCCCGAGCCCCCGGATCGGTGCACACCCTTCCCGCCCGTCGGCCCGTCGGCCCCCACGAACCCGCAGAAGAGGCACATGGAGAGAAAAACGTCGCGCGAGCGTAATGGGGTTGTGGTTGGCTGGTCGAAGGCCACGGCGAAGAGCAACGCCTAGCGCTGGTGCGCCCGTCGTAGAATGATGCGCTCATCAGAGCTATCCCCGGCAGGCCAGGCGGCCTGGCATGACTGACTACCTACCAGACCACCCCAACCCAACCCGAAGACCCGAATTTCGAGTTTAAAAAAGTACGGGCTCCATGTGTGTTTTTCCCAACCATCCTGTGGTGTTGGGTCCTCGTTTTGAAGAGACAGCGCCCGCGCCCACATCCTTCCTCTCCTCCCCGCCTCCCTCCTCCAATCATCATCAGCATCATTTATCATTAAGCTTCATCATCATCATCGTCATTCATCATCACATCAGATCATCATCATCTTCATCTTCCATCATTCATCATCATCATAATCATCATCATCATCATCATTATCATCATCTTCATCTTCTTCATCATCATCATCATCATCATTCATCATCATATATCATAGTCATTGTCATTCGTCGTCATCGTCATCTCCCACTTCGGACACCCCTCACAGGGACACCCCTCACAGCTTTCGTGGCCCCAATTAGGAGCTCCACCCCATTAGGAGCTCATCCGAAGGCCCATGTGGGGGGGGCCTTGCCGTTCCGCATGCGTTCCCCCACCACCATTTCGGCACACCCCTCACACGTTTCGTGGCCCCATAGGGAGCTCCACCGAAGGCCCATGGCTGCCGTCCGCATGCGTCCCGCACACCCATTTCGGCACACCCCTCACACGTTTCGTGGCCCCACAGGGAGCTCCACCGAAGGCCCCAGTGCTGCCGTCCGCATGCGTCCCGCTCACCCATTTCGGCACACCCCTCACACGTTTCGTGGCCCCACAGGGAGCTCCACCGAAGGCCCCAGTGCTGCCGTCCGCATGCGTCCCGCACACCCATTTCGGCACACCCCTCACACGTTTCGTGGCCCCTTAGGGAGCTCCACCGAAGGCCCCATGGCTGCCGTCCGCATGCGTCCCGCACACCCATTTCGGCACACCCCTCACACGTTTCGTGGCCCCACAGGGAGCTACACCGAAGGCCCCAGTGCTGCCGTCCGCATGCGTCCCGCACACCCATTTCGGCACACCCCTCACACGTTTCGTGGCCCCATAGGGAGCTCCACCGAAGGCCCCAGGGCTGCCGTCCGCATGCGTCCCGCACAACCATTTCGGCACACCCCTCACACGTTTCGTGGCCCCACAGGGAGCTCCACCGAAGGCCCCGGTGCTGCCGTCCGCATGCGTCCCGCACACTAATTTCGGCACACCCCTCACACGTTTCGTGGCCCCATAGGGAGCTCCACCGAAGGCCCCATGGCTGCCGTCCGCATGCGTCCCGCACACCCATTTCGGCACACCCCTCACAAGTTTCGTGGCCCCACAGGGAGCTCCACCGAAGGCCCCAGTGCTGCCGTCCGCATGCGTCCCGCACACCCATGTCGGCACACCCCTCACTCGTTTCGTGGCCCCATAGGGAGCTCCACCGAAGGCCCCATGGCTGCCGTCCGCATGCGTCCCGCACACCCATTTCGGCACACCCCTCACACGTTTCGTGGCCCCACAGGGAGCTCCACCGAAGGCCCCAGTGCTGCCGTCCGCATGCGTCCCGCGCACCCACTTCGGCACACCCCTCACACGTTTCGTGGCCCCACAGGGAGCTCCACCGAAGGCCCCATGGCTGCCGTCCGCATGCGTCCAGCACACCCACACACCCCTCACACGTTTCGTGGCCCCCCAGGGAGCTCCACCGAAGGCCCCATGGCTGCCGTCCGCATGCGTCCCGCACACCCATTTCGGCACACCCCTCACACGTTTCGTGGCCCCATAGGGAGCTCCACCGAAGGCCCCATGGCTGCCGTCCGCATGCGTCCCGCACACCCATTTCGGCACACCCCTCACACGTTTCGTGGCCCCACAGGGAGCTCCACCGAAGGCCCCATGCTGCCGTCCGCATGCGTCCCGCACACCCATTTCGGCACACCCCTCACACGTTTCGTGGCCCCATAGGGAGCTCCACCGAAGGCCCCATGGCTGCCGTCCGCATGCGTCCCGCACACCCATTTCGGCACACCCCTCACACGTTTCGTGGCCCCACAGGGAGCTCCACCGAAGGCCCCAGTGCTGCCGTCCGCATGCGTCCCGCACACCAGGTGTGTGGCGGCGTCGCGGCGCGCGGGCGCTGCCGTCGGGGTTCCCAGGGAAGCCCCCTGCAGAGGCGACGCTCAGAGTCACGAGTACCGAGAGTCACGCAGACCCAAACTGTTCACAGTCGTATACATACATTTACACTGGGCGTATCCATGCACGCATTCATGCGAATAGAATCAATCGCGCGCAGATTCATTCATAATCAGACTCGCTCGCGATCCGACTCGCACGCGCTCAAGCTTTCATATTCGGACCTATCGTCTTCGTTCGTGTTGTGTACACTGCCACGCATTTCGGCACACCCCTCATACGGCTCGTGGCCCCATAGGGAGCGCCACCGAAGAAGATATTCACAATTGCGGTACTCTCAACTGCATATGGTTGGGTCCTTCGCCAGGCTAATTTCAGTGCTCCCCGACCCCCCCCAACTGGAAATGGAAGGCAAATTGAGGCCTTCGGGTTGGGTTGGGGTGGTTTGGTGGGTGGTGAATGACGGAGATCTCTCCGCAGCGAAGGCGGCGACAGAGCGCGCGCGGTGGCCTCGACACCTCCCCGAAGGCCTCACCGCACGAGCCGCCCCCGCCCGGCTTTGGAGGGGCCACCGTCGCCCGAGCCAGCCCGGGAGAACGGCCCGAGTCCCAGAGCTTGGCGGCGAGCGAGGAGGGGAAGCGGGAAGGAGAGACTCCTCCTCCTCCCTCCTCCTCCCTCCTCCTCCCTCCTCCTCCTCCTCCTCCTCCTCCTCCTCCTCCTCCCTCCTCCTCCCTCCCTCCTCCTCCTCCTCATCTCCTCCTCCTCCTCCTCCTTCCTCCTCCCTCCTCCTCTCCTCTCCTCCTCACTCATCCTCCTCCTCCTCCTCCTCCTCCTCCTCCTCCTCCCTCCTCTCCTCCTCCTCCTCCTCCTCCTCCTCCTCCTCCGGCTCGGAAGTCCCCCGCGGCCCTCTGAGAAGTGTTCCGGGCCTGCCCCAAAGCCACAGAACACCTCTCGGAAGGCGCGGGGGCTTCTGAGAAGTCCGGCCGCCTTCTTAGAAGGCCTCCTCCTTCTCACTGCACCCCCTCGCTCGCCGCCGAAACAGCGCGCGGTCACTCCGAATCCCCACTGACTCCTCCCGACGGTGTACCCCCGCGCTCGGCCAGGGAGGCGTGTGCCCCGGATCCTGGGCTGGGGCGAGAGCGTGGCCCAGATCGGTGTAGCTGCTTGCGCTGCTCCCGCCGCCCGTCGCAAGAAGGATGGGGGCGTTCCAAGTGGGGACGGATGGGATCCGAGGATCGCGCCGCACCGCCAGCGCATGCCGATGCATCCGCGATGCATCGGAGTCGCGTCGGCGACGCGGCAGCGCCGAGAACGTAAAGAAAACTGGGCTCTACGTCGAGCCGCATCGCCGACGCGTCGGCAATGCGGCGCGATCCTCCGACCCCATCCACTCGGACCTCAGCTGGTCAACGAAAACTGACATCTCTGGGGGATACGACTTCTACTTCCGCCGGCGTCTCAGGAGGCAAAACTACTGGGAGGTCTTCCTCGGAAGGGCCAGGGAGAAGCAAACCCCGTTTGGAGGGGCGCTACGCCAGATCAGGCCGCAGACTACGCGGGATGAAGCGGGATGAAGCGGAATGAAAGATCAAACCGGATGTCGGACCAGGGCAAGGTGTAAGTCGGGCGTGTGCCCCTACAGGGGGATTTTCGACGAACAATAAAAAATAGCCCAAAAATACCCCAAAAGGTAAAAAACAAAACAAAAAAAACAAAAAAACAAAAAAAAACAAAAAAAAAAAAAAAAAAAAAAAAAAAAAAAAAAAAAAAAAAAAAAGACCCCAGACTATGTTTGGACTATGTTTTGAATACTCTTGGGGTATTTTTCCTTCTTTGTCGTCGATAAACCCCCCTGTGGGGGGACAGGCCCGACTTGAGGCAAGGTCAGAATCTGACCTCCCAAGACTCAGGGGGGCGTAAGACCCAGGTACAGGGGACTCGGAAATCCCCGACGAGGTCGTCAAAAAAATGGCGAGGCCGAGCCTGCATTTTGACGAGGCCTCCCGCTGCAGACATCCCACGAAACTCCTCCTCGTCAAAATCCGAGTCGCGGCCGTCAAAAAACGATGGCGAACCCGAGTCCTGGCAAACCCGGGTCTTACGCTCCCCCGAAAGACATTGCATGGGACGCACATGGACATACTAATACTATATGTCCTCCTTGGAGGCGCGCGTCCGACCCGAACATATAGTATACCCATCTTGTAGTATATCGTTTCCCGAGCGGTTTGGCCAGAAAGCGCCCGCCACGACGCATATACTATAAGATTTCTCGGTGCGCGCGTCGCCCCTGGGGGGGCGACGCACATATAGTATAAGTATGTTGGGGTGTTGCCGATCGCACCCGAAGGCTCCCGCACGACCTCCGCTGGCGGGGCCGCCCCCGGTCTTGCCCCCGCCGGCCGGCCCCTTCCGCCGGCCCTCCGCCGAGGCGGAGGTGCCAACCCTGACCTTCCAGGAGGGCCAAAAAAAAACCGACTTCAAAACCCTGGCCTTCCAGGAGGGGGGTGAAGACCCCTGACCTTCCAGGAGGGCCAAGAAATAGCACCCGACGTAAAAGCCCACCCCAGAGCTGTTGTACGTCTTGGTGTTAGGCTGTTTCGCTCAGCTGTTTAAGTTTTTAGGTCTCCAGTGCTTTTACATATATATCTATACATATATATATATACACACAAAAAATAATAAACAAAAGCAAAAATCTGGAAGGTCAGGGAACTCCCCCCGCACACCCCTCGAAGGCGACGCCCCCTCCCGGGAACGCCCCTCAGAAGCCTGCAGGGCGGAGGCGGCGAGGCTCCTGCGCCCGAAGCGCGAGCGGCGAGACCACGCCGTCCCGCAGCGACTCCGGCACTGGCAGCGGCGCCGACTCCAGCGCGCCCGCGCCTCGGTGCGCAGACCCCCCCTCCCACGCTCGCCCCCGCCCGTGGCTCCAGGTGCTGCCATGTGATCAAGACTCGCCAACAGAAGGCGACCAACCATGGGCAGCGCGGAATATCCAGCAAGGTCATCACGGTGCAGGCGAAGCTGGCCAAGGCCATCGTGCAGGCCTTCCCCGCGGAGGCCCTCCAGGACGAGCTCCGAGGGCCCCCCGGTCGGCGGCGAGCCCCCGGTTTCCTCCACTGCAACACCACGTGGGAATTCGTGGCACGAGCCCTGGCCCGCAGGCGGACCGGCATTCGCCCGAACCGCTCCTCTGGCGGACGGGCTCGCCGAGGACTGGCTCCGCTGGGGCACGATCGGGGGGGGGGACTGGCCCTCCACGGTGGGGGGGGTGGGGGGGACGCAGACCTGGGACAGGCGAGCACACGTCGCCGACAGGTCGGCGACAGGCCCCCCTGCAGCAGAGCTCGCACGCTCCTGGGCCGGGCAGGGGCCCAGGCCGAGATCGGCGGGGGTCGAGGCCTTGCCCCCGGAGCCCGTCCCCCCCTGGCCTTGCCCCTAGGGCTCGCCGAGGGCCGGTCCGCTGGCGGATCGCCGGGCGTGCCGCCGGGCGTGGTTTCACGCGAGCCAGCGGGCCAGCCATGATGTCTGGGCAGACGGGCGGGCGGGCGGACACAATCGGGCGGGCGGGACATTCAAGCGGATGGTCTTTCGCGCGAGCGAGCAGGCAGACGGACCCTGACGGGCGGGCGGGCGGGCCCCAACGCGAGGTCGGACGGGGGCCCTCTTCGGAGCTTCTTCAGGCCTCTTCAGAGCATCATGGGGCATCATCAAGACGTCTTGGAACCTCTTCATGAATTATACGACTGCACCTGCCGCCACCAACACCACCAGCACCAACATCAACACTACTAATGTTACTAAAAATACTGGTAATGATACGGCTACGACTGTTACTACTACTACGACGACGACGACGACGAAACCGACGAAACCGAAGACGACGACGACGACCACGAAACCGACGAAACCGACGACGACGACGACGACGACAATGACGACGACGACGACGACGACGACGACGACAACGACGACGACGACAACGACGTCGACGACGACGACGACGACTACTACTACTACGACTACTACTACTACTACTACTACTACTACTACTACTGCTACTGCTACTGCTACTGCTGCTACTACTACTACTACTACTACTACTACTACTACTACTACTTCGTCTTCAGCGACGACTACTGCGACCAAGACGACTACTACGATTACGACTACGACTACCACAACTACGACTACTACGACTACGACTACGACTACTACTACTACTACTACTACTACTACGACGACGACGACTACGACGACTACTCCGACAACGACTACGACTACGACTACTACTACTACTACTACTACTACTACTACTACTGCTACTACTGCTACTACAGCTACTACTACTACTACTACTACTACTACTACTACTACTACTACTACTACTACTACTGCTACTACGACGACGACGACGACGACGACTACGACAACGACCACTACGACCACTACTACTACTACTACTACTACTACTACTACTACTACTACTACTACTACTACTACTAC